>JAFBJU010001289.1:948583-964641 GCA_016785305.1 Colistium nudipinnis
TATATGTGTATATGTATGCGCGCGCGTGTTTGTGTATCTGACGGCAGGTTCCTCTTTAAGAAAGCCCTTAGTTCACTCTGTGATGAAATGCTTCATTTGTTTCAACAGTTATTCTTGTTCACGTGTTAACTTGATTTTTTTTGTGTGGCTTGAACCGAAGATCGTTTGCGCCCCTCCGCGGAGCTCCGCCCCCTCTGCTCTCTCCCCGACTCTGCCTTTCTTACCGCCTTCGTTGCAGCCATTTTATCGTGGACCGTCAGCACAGCAACGACTGGAGGATGACAATACGTCGCCGTTAAAAGGTATCTCCCCGTTTTGTTGATATTTTCATTCGTAACGGAAACCTTTCCTGCCAGATCCACTAAAGGCGTCGCGCGATTTCTGGCAGGCGGAGAGTAAGGCTGGCCGAAAAGGCTCAGGGACCTTCAACAACTAGTAGCTGCTCTAACAGAGGAAGATTGCTGGCAGAGTGTGTGGCTTGTAGCTGGCACTTATCTAGTCCATGTGAAAAATTATAGCTTCTTTTACTAAACAATGAAAGTTGTAAATGAGCTTCCGTGTGCTGACTACACGTTAAAAGCTCTAATTTAGATCACGTTTAATAGAACTGGGTAGCAATGTTTCTTAACATAAACATAGTCGTACTGTTCGTAAGGGGGCGCTCGAGAGCCACAGAGCTACATAGGTTTGACCGTTTTTTAGCTCAACCCTGATTGGCTACGCTGTAGTAACCTAGCCAAGTGATGTACACTGTGTGTCAGGATATATTTACCATGTTATATTTGTGCTGCAGTGTATGTCAGAATGTTTTTTTAGTGATAACCGACATGTCCAATATTTTCCTGATATCTAAATCCAATAACTGTTTGCATTGACAGGAGTGGCAGGATTTAGTCTTTGTCTGAACCCATTTTATACAGTTCGTGTAGTTGCATCCTGGAGCAGATACATTTCTCATTCGTGAATATTGGCAATGTCAAACTGTCCACTATAACTTAAGCTAATCGGCTTTATGGTCCAAGCGCTGATTCAGTGCTGTACTCCCTTATCTGAAATGCTCTCTGTTTTTTAACGAGGTCCTCTGCTGGGCAATTGTTAGTATTGGTTTGTTTTCAGGGAGCTGCCACTCACTAAGTATACCGTGTACATGACTCCCAACACATAAAATATTTTACCCTTATCTGGGTCACTAGACCCTCATACTTACATTCAGAGGTGTTGCAACAAGGCATGCAAACTAGGCAATTGCTTAGGGCCCTGAGCTAGAAGGTGGCCCCCAAAGCAGCCGTTTACATTGTGTCTTGAAAAGTCCCTGCTTACAGTCAGTGCAAATAAGGGCAAAATATATCATCAGTTTACAAGGAAAATTCCCTCAAGGTTTCCAGAGACACTCTCCAAGTCAAGTAATGGCAATCACCTGGTCACCTCAGTGGTTCCCCTTTGTGGTCTCGTTTAACCATATGCTCTCTGTGTATACTCAACAGGAGCACAAATATGGTCGACGCTGTGCAAATTCCCATTGTTGGCCGGCCATCGACATTTGCTAATGAAGAGCAGATGGCTGTTCACTCGTGGTCTCGGATCTCATCGGCAGGCCACAATGTCCTCCTGGATGCTTTAAAGATCCTCAGTCCTATGTCCCGTGACCTCTCGAGCACAGAGGAGCTAGTCGCCTTCCTTCAGGAGCTGAGCGAAGAGGGCCACAAGCCCATTGTGCTGCGCAGCAAGGATGTATACCGCTATCGCTCCTGCACAAACCAACCCCTGTCTGAAGGCATGTTGAAGCCACCTCAGAAGAATATTAAACCGACTGCCAAGAGGAGGGGACGAAAGGGCCTAGTCAAGAAGAGAGAAGTACACCCATCCTGGACTGCCTCTGAGAAGAGCAGCCCCAGGATTCAAGGAGTCCGCCCTCCAGATCTGCTGGTGGATCATTACAACATTGTCTCAAGTAGGACCACCCATCGGAGTACAGAGATGTCGCATGCACTGCGGTTGGAGCCATGTCTTAGATTGACCAATATTGAAGGCTTCCACACAGCCAGACTCCAAATCCACACTGCCTGGGACGCATCCTCTGAGGTGCCATCTGTCACCTTTTCAAAGCAGCAGCTCCCTCCATCGCTTTCAGGAATACCTTTGCAGCCTTCTCAGAATGGTGGTGGGGTGCCTACCAAAGCCGTGGCCTTGTTCAGCCAGAAGAGCCTGTCCTGCCCCAATCGACTGGATGGTGCTCTCATTGGAGATTCTGCACCCGTCTTTAATGTTCATGGTCGGGCATTTCCACAGACTCATACAGAGCTGACGAGCAATGGCTGGGGGAGCAATGGCTTCCACCAGGACAGCCAGGATCCCAAAGAACTGAACAGACTGGCCCAGCAGAGAAACGATTGGAAGGACAAAAACAGTCTTAGAAGGAAAGTGATAAAGGTGGATGACTCTAGGCCAGTAGCTGATGCTCGCAGAAAGGCACAGAAGATCCTACACTTAAATTTGTCTCCAGTCATTCAGATCCAACCTCTCAATCATGCCCTAAGAAACTTTAGATACCAGAATAACTGAGTGTTGCCCGAGACCAACACAATTTATCCTGAAGGAGATGTTAGTGTCTTACACCCTTAAGCCTCAACCTGGCTCAACCCCAGTGTTCTTAGCAGGCATCACATGGGATTTCATGATCTCTGCTGGGCGATGAAGGTAAAGAAGTTTCTCTGCAAAAGTTCTGGTTCTGGTTGTTGGTGTAGAGAATGGAGGTGCAGGCGCACTCAGGATTGGACAGTTTAAATTTTAGCGTCGCTTTTCCTAGCAGGCTGGGAAATCACTATCAGATGAAATATGGTTAATTGTTGATGTTAACACAATTTACTGTATAGACAGTGAATATGTACCAGCCACGCTACACTAAAGCTTACCCTCATGAACCGCTTGGTGGTTAGCGAATGCGTTATCCACTTTGGCTCTTGGATTCGGGGAGCATTTTGGCTGTGGTGCTCCGAGTGCATCCATGTCTTTGAAGCAGAGCACCATCGTTGAAAAGTATTTTCTCTTTTAGTGCTACGGAAAAAAGCTGTCACTCTGGGTGCCCTGTTTTCCACGACAAAGAGGGAAATTAAAGTAAAGGCACAGATATCTGATGGATGCAAAGTCTTCATAGGTGTAGTAGTTGGTTTGTTCCATCTAAAACAGAAAAGGGAGAAGAGAAAATGTCAGAAAAATTGTCTTCCGCTTATGTTGTATTTTTCCTTGCATTTTTGTTGTTTCCACTGGAAATTGGAAAGGCTCTAGGAGCGAGTAAATCAGGGAATTGAACCCATGGTAAACAAAGGTGGATACTTGGCTGATTTGTTTCACAGCCCTTCAAAATGTGTCCCGTCACAGTTTTGCTCTGTTGAATGAAGACAGTCGACCAACAAAACATTATGGTTTCGTGAATTCCTCAGCTGTGATCAGACTGTTATGGCTCCACCTAAAACTGGAAAACAATTTAAGGCTCTGCAGTGTGACAGTGATCTATTGTGACCTGTCTTGAGTGTTTGAACTCGTTTACTTAAAATAAAAGTTTTACTTAAAAATATTTAAGATTTTCTGTGAACCCAACGTTTGCTTCTGGTGCTAACTTTGCAATGTTGGTGCTGAGTTAAAAGACTGTCACAAAATGTTGTCCTCTTTCTCCTCTACTGGTCCAGATTGGAGGTTTGAGAGCCATGACTTCCTGTGAAGTATTCGTAGAGGGATAGATAGCGCTGCCTCCTCGCAGGTCTGTATGAACATGCCAAAACCGCCTCGTGTGCTTTCTAAAGGGTTTCTACTGTGAGGAACCAACTGAGTCGATTTTAATTTATCATCTGTGAGAAATGTGTATATTCCTCTTGAAGATTTCATTTGAGATGTTTGGACAAAACCACAATCCACAAAATAAATGTATTATTAAGCCCTAACTTGAAAAACACAATTTCACACAATCCACTTGCTAGCTTTCTTCTGCTGCATTTACTGATATTAAACACATTAAATATTATTAAAAGCTCTGTAAAAAGCCAGTTGGTGGACGTCAAACCATGAAATATCTGCTAATTAAAGAGTAAAAGTAATGTGTCCGGGTTAGTGAATAAAATAACATGTCATTAAATTTGGTCTTGTGTTGAAACATACAGAATAAAACGTTAACTGGATTTGCAAATATTCATTTCTGGTTAAAATGCTTTGCAATCAATGGCCTTCTGTTGAAACTGACACCACATAAGTGTCTGGTGTTCATCTGATCTGGTGAATTTTGTTCTCTGGAAGAGACTTGTTCCTTGAACCCCCTCTGTCTGTTCACAGTAATTTTCACGGCCCACTGACAATTCTCTTTTGTAGATCTTTCTGTAAGTCTTGTTTGTTCAACACTTGTATTATATCGTATTTCCTACATGATCTTTGAAAACTTTTTTGTTCAATAAAATATTTAAGATAATTTGCACAGTATTTTTTAAAATTCATTTTCCAAACCGACTCACTTCAGCGCTGATGACCTCTAACGCTAAGAAAGTTACATGTGATCAGATTATAAATGGTTGATTAAACCTAAATCGTAAAGCCAAAAGTTGGCTTTGTGTTAAATTAAATATAAAAGGCTTAGAAAATGGCTTAGAAATTGAATGTTTTATTCTTTTAAACTAAGAGCTTTTTCTTTTAAAACATTTTAACATTTTTAGAGGGTGCCTGACACCCCAGAATTGTACTGTTTAATGTTGTGTAGCAACATGCTTACAGCAGAAGGTTGAATTAAACACTCCTGAGATTGTCACTATCAGAAATGGCCCAGCTTCCATCATCCAAGGGAGCAAGGAAGCAACACACAAGGCAAACTCAATGGGATTAAGCATTGGTCTGCATTGTTAGCAGATGGTATTCATACGGGTCGTAGCCTCTTACTAGCCACAAGCACATCATTAATAAGGGCCCTTACGTGTAACAACAAATGTGAACAAGAGAAAAAATTGTAAATGGTTCCACTTCATGCATTTGTCCTTGGGCAAGGTCGAAAAAACCTTCAACTTGTGTCGATTCCCCAGGTGAAATTGGAACACAGTCATTTTCTCCTAAATTAAGGAGAGAAACCTAGAGACAACAGTGGGAGACACCATGTTAACAATACCTGAGATGTTATGTACCACAGGGTAGCCCTCCTGCCAGCGCTAATGTAAAACAATGTTTTCAAGGACTGGCCTTCAAGGTGTGGCGGACAAATTTGACGAAATAAAAGAACACAACCAGCATAAAAACTAATATATGACATGTCTTAACGTGTCAAGATGCACTGACAGATGCATTTAGGAGAGACTATGGCTATTTTTCAAAATAAAGCATATTTAAGAGTTAAGTAAATAAAATATAAAACAAATAAATGGAAGTATTTTTAAATGATGTGGGTCCGTGCGGCCGGGACCTCACGGATTGGTACCGGTCCATGGCCCAGTCGTTGGGGTTTGTTGCCATAGGGGATCAACAGCTCCAAGGCAACACCAAGGAGGGATGGAGGCTTAGTAAGCAAAGCTGGGCAAGTGAGCATGTGCAACTGATCGGGGAAGGTCCGGAAGCAGGGATCGGAATCGTTGAGCACTGGAAGGCAATCTTCTCGACACTAGGTTCTGACAAACTCAAAACCAAAGAAGACAATCCAAGGATATTTTTAAGCCTTGAACAGGAAATCAACTTTAAACCAGCGTGTTTAAAATGAGGTCCGCAGTGAAGCAAGCAGTCTACTCCACTGAGTCCACACAGCTTATTTCTCAGGCAAAGCCATTACCAATCTGCTCTGCACTGCAGCTCAAATGTTTATGTGCTGGGGGGAAGGGAGCTCTGCAGTCAGAGAACCATCGGAAACAGTAACCTCAACAACAGCTTGTTCTCCTTTTTGGAAAGGTTACCTCCTTTAAGATATCCTCATTTGAATAAGGTTCAAATGCCCAATCACACTGCTCTAGGGGACATGTGTGCACTGCTTTCTGCTGAGCTGTCAAGCCAGGGAACGCTCTGAGAAGCCACATGATTGGCAAGGGGAGGAGGTCAGGCTTGTTGTTGCGTGTCTCCAATGTCAGCAACAGAGAAGAAGAACTATTTCAAGTGAAGGTTTACAGATTGGGGAAAACTCTGCAAGCCTGTGGTAGACGCAGCAGAACGACAGCAAACATATACTACCACCAATACTACCAATCTTACCTGACTGACATCACAATGGCAATGACAATGACTGTGAGAATGATGTTAACAAAACACTGGAAAGCTTGGTAAACAACACAAGAGGATTTGGCAACGAGTCGGGGGAGATGAAGAATATATAGTATACATGATGGGGAGTAATCACCAGTTGAACACATTGGTGGGAAAACAGACAAAGGCAGGAAGTGCTCACCAGAAACGAGAGGGACGAGATGACTACAAAATAAAACGAAATGGCTAAACATAATGTGAACCTTCCTAAACATAACAAACTTAAGACACACTTGGTGACACATGGAATTTGCTTTAACAATTTTTCTGGGTTAGTAAACTGACACATTTTATTTCTTATATGCATAATTATTCATTGCAAATATGGGAACCATGATATAGCCAATAGGTTATTATAGTTTGTGAACTGGTTTCACTGGTCCAGGTCCAGAAGATTTGGAGGTTCCCCAGGTTCTCCTGGCTCTACCTCATTACTGGTGTCCTGTGGTAGGGAAAGAAAAAATGATCAAACTACGAAACCCACACTTGTAATACACTACACTAGAGATATATATTTTTTAACATTCTCAAGTGCAATAGCGGACTTCAAAGAAGACATAGATGTAACTTGCATGTGACTAACTCTAGACTGAAACAATTCAAAGACACTTTATTTTCCATTCTGCTATTTATATCATCTGGTTGTGCCCTATCCATCTGCGATCGTTTAATAACCCTTGATTAGACAATTAGCGAAACTAGCTGTTACATGAACCAAATCTTTAACTAATTTGCATTTCCTTTAGTTAATTTTCTCAAATTTGATAAATATACATTTTGGTAGAAACTGACAAACTCTATCCTTGTTTTAAACTCCTGGAAAAAGCTCCTGGAGATCTGACAGCAGTGACATAACCCAGCTGTAAACAAAGTGAAGTCAGTCTGATTTCTAACAGGGAGAAGAAATGTGTTAACTACTGAGAACGGACACTGACCAAACAACAGTGGATTTATGTATTTATACAAGATAATAAGCTTTTGTAGCTTAAATTTACAAATATACTGTACTGAAAAATGAAAATGTCCAAATCAGTATCAGAAAATGTATTTTGTATGTCCCTGTTGTGCAAAGCACAGTTTTTATACTTTTAATATTTTGTGTACAAATGTTTTGTTTATAACAACCTGCAACTTCGGCAAAACCCCCACAATTGATAAATGAAAAGGTACAGATAAGTCAAAGATGGTGTGCCAATAGAATCTTTTGTGATTCATTCCAGTAACCATGGTAATAAAAAAAAAGAAATCATAAAAAAATAAATGGTAGGTCTACATAAAAATTATTAAACCCAACCCTCTTTGAGACTACACCGCTTTGGTGTGCATAATTGTAAAAAACCCTGTTAAAACAGGTCCCAAACCTTGCAACATTTCTGAAATGTTGTTTAGTTCTTTACCAAAATCGCACCTGAAAACCAAACCAATGTTTGTGACTGTGATAAATTGTATACATTTGATCTGGTTTACAGCGCCTATAATTAGCAGTATTTCTTATAGACCCTGGATCCATGAGGCCATTTCAAATTTGGGTTAAGGCTTGTTCTTGTTCCTGTTGATACAGAGAGATCTTTCTATATGTCTTCCATCCCCTGTGGAGTCACTGTAGTGACCAGTTACTCAGCACTTGCAGCTGACTCAGCAGTTGCTTGACAGAAATGGACTGAGCAGACTATGATTGGATAATTAGACTGATTAATTCTTAGTCTCACATGGGCCACGTTAGTAATAGTATAGTGAGCGTAGTGATTTGAACACGGTTGTGTGAGTGTTCTTGTCTGTGTTGTAGGCTACTGTTGGAAACAAATTACAGACCTAAAATCACAGGAGTTTCAACTGGAGACAAATTCCATGTCCCAAGTTGGACAGATGAAGCAGATGTATGTTTGTTGAACACTAGTTAATGACAAAGAATAGTTGATCTCTTGCAAACAGGTTAATTGGTAACATCCCTTTTATATATACAGTTAGGTTGATTTCCAAATGTGCTAGGTCTGTTTAAATGAGCAAAAGTAGATTTCATTTCATCACAGAATAAAAGGATTGGATTGGATCAGAGCTTAGAACATGAAGTAGATCCCATTTCTATAGAGGGAAGGGGTATATATATTACAATGATCCATAAGGGACTCACCGATACATTAGATCTCACTGGTCACATGTGGTCATGTGAAGTTAAGTGGTTTACCTTAAAAAAAAGAATCTCCTCCTGCTGTGAATGGTCAACTCACCCCAAATGGCTCGGTGAAGGCCTTGGAGCCACTGTACAGAGGGTTGGGGTATGAGACCAGTGTGGGTTTGATTCTCCCGCCAGCTCCACCGTCTTCATCCTCGTTCTGTCACAGAAGAAACAACAGCAAGCACAAAGTCCGCTTTTAGCAGTTCACCCATCTGGAGATGAATCACGGATCAACATTGTACATTTTATACAAAATTGTTTGAATATCAAACATTTTCAACAATAAAATATGTTTGTTACATTTAAGAGTTCAGATGTGGCTTTTAGCCGGAGGGCATCACCTTGGGGGGCAAGAAGAAGTTCTTGGAAAAAATATATTACTAAGTTTACCTAAAGTTGATGTGAGGCTTCGGCAGTCCGAACTGATAAAATCAGGTAACCCCCAATTTTCTTTTTTTAAGTAGTCTTTTTAGTATCAAACTGTTGGAAGCATCTGGATTCCACTCCTCTATTCTGTACAAGCACCTTCAAGAATGAGGCAGCCTGCATCAAAATCTAACTTCAAAGATGAACTTATTCAATACAAAGATATTGTTTCAGCATGTCCTTTCTTGGAAAATGTCTGTTTCATTGGTAACACTGGTGTTTTCACGAGTTTTTTACCCGGTCAAGAGCGTACTTATACCGGCTCTGCCTGTGTGTGTTTGTTTGTGTGTGTGTGTGTGTGTGTGTTTGAGTCTCACTTTGAAGTAGTGGAAGCGGAATGCATCAGTCTTGTGTTTGAAGACGTAGTAGCCGAGTGCAGCCAACACACATGCCAACAATATTGACACCAAGATGGCTGATGCTGTACCGCTGGAGTTGGCGTTACCCTTAGAAGCACGATGGGACTTCTGAAAGCAACATGTAAAACAAACAAATACACAAACCATAACAATAATACATAAGTGAGGACATAACATTAAAACTTTGATCCACACTAATGGGTGCCACAAACACTGTTCAGCTCCAATTGCCATGGCAACAGGTAGACTTATTTGTACTGTTGCCACAGCATTCGGACTAATTGTACAAGGTCATCACAACCAGCATTATAACCACAGGGGAGGATACAATATAAACATCTGTTACTATCGTTCTCAGAGCAGCTATTTCATGCTTATCTTGACATACTAACTCGTAATATTTGCATGGCAGTAAAATGTGCACGATATAGGAGAACTAGTGAGTTCAAAAGTTGCCATATTTGTCAGCAGCTCTGGATTAAACCAGCTTCACTCACCGCTGGTGGGGGCGCAGTCAGTGGGGCTTCAATGACATGAATGATTCCATTTACAGCGGGAATGTCCCACTCCAACAGCATCAGCATGTTCACCAGTTTATAGCTCTGAGGGCAATTGTTAAATGACAAAGATGTAAAATCAACTAAATTAACATTCATAAAAATGGCAGAACTTTATTTGTTACTATTTATAAACATATTGTATAATTCCATAAATCATAAAACTAAACATATGGTATATCTAAGACATTTCTGGAGACATTTTGAGATGTGGAGTCTTCTTTCAAATACTGGGTAGTTTATACCTTACAACACAAACCATTGTCAATAAGGTAGGTACAAGCAGAAAGTTTGGAGCCTTGTTAGTGTCTCAGTGTGAACTCCTGAGTCGAACCCAAGTAATTTGTTTCTATGGTGGCCTGGACCCCAGGCAAAAGCACTCTGATCCCCAGATAGACAAAAGATTAACGAAAAAAAAGATAATAAAAATACAAGCATTATCAACAAAATGTCCTCATGAAAATTGTCACAAAGCTTCTGCAAAGTCGGCAATGTTTAATATGTGTACCTATGCTTTACGGAGTAGGATCAGTTGCAGTTTAAAAAAAAACTACCATCATCTCCGTTATCGATTAAAAAAACAGGTCTTAATGAGCTCATATTATAACGTCAAAGAGAAATTGCACAATAAAACCTAGTAGGAACCTACCCAAATGTTAATTTCAATTGAGATGAGACAGCTAGAATGAGTTTCACATTTGAGTTTTCAATAGCTCAGTCTCTCCCTGGTAAGGCCACTCACTTATTTCACTATTTCCTATGTTTACGGCAAGGAAGAGGATCAAATCGGAAACAGACACAGCATCATGTATAGTAGTGGTGAGCTAAACATGTCAAAAATGTGGGAGAGATAGGAATCTTTTGTAAAACATATGAAAGGATTTGGAATCCATGCTCTCTCTATATATTAACCACCTAATGAAGCTTACAGCTACATTAGTGCTTTGTAAAAAAATGTTGCTTATGAATTCTAATTAGTCAGAATTACACAAAATACTTTTGTAAATTGTTTGGAATAATGAATCAAGGAGGGATGTCTGACCTCATTGTTGCCATGGGTAATGGTCAGGTTGAAACCGAGCCTAGATGTGATGACTTCTTCATGTCTCAGATCCTTGAATGGTCTGCTGTGATTGGCTGCAATATGATACTCAAGATCTCTTCCAGACAGAGTCTAAAGACACAAACAGTGTAGAAACAGATGAGATTTCTCCAACAGCTCCCTCTGTTTAAACCTGTTGATATTGTCATTAAACTAATTCAGTTCAAAAGGCTTAATAAAGTTGACCTGACAGAGTGTCACAGGACATTTATGCATGTGGACTGGGCAGCTTGGTGGTGTGGTGGATGTCGCTGTGTGTATGTATCATACAGCTCTTACTGTTCTACGAAGGCTAATATATAATAATTAAATATAAAATATCTTCCATAAAATGTTTTTTTCTAAAATCCCTCAAGTGAATTTAAATGCCTGCCACATTGCTAGGGGAGTAACTCTGTAGTAGTAAAACAGTAAATGTTTATTTATTCATTAATGACTTATTAATGAACTTAGTCATTAATAAGTCATTATTAAGGTGTTGTGGATGTGACTCACCTGGTTTGGGGTAAAGCCAGCATTATGAGGAACAAATAGTGTGACCTGAGACTTCCTGTGAGACAGAAAATCAACAAGTTCTTTGCCTTCTGAGGTTGTGTCACTGTAGTCCAACAGCAACTTCAGAGAGAGAAAGAAATGAGACAAAGAGAAGACAGTAAAGTTAGATAGATTTACTGACATTTTCTAATCAGGACTAAAAATCCATTGCATTGGTTTTCTGGCTGGCTTCACTTTGCCACTTTACCCAGAGAGCTTTGCCTCACTCCAATATAAACACACTGCATGTCCTTACTAAAAAACAGAAAGTACTGGCCCAAGTCATAAAACAACAGAATTATACTTCAACATCTAAAGGATCCAAGTGTCACACTCACTTTGTAGAAGATGGAAAAGTTATTATATGTTGCAAGGACGCTGGTCAGGACGCCGTTACAGAATTCTCCATCTCCAATGTAACCAGCAGGACATGTGCATGCAACATCTGCCGGAGCACGGGAGCACACACACACACACACACACACCCACACACACACACACACACACACACACACACACACACACACACACACACATACATACATACAAACACACAAAGACATACATAAGGGTCAACAAAGTTGTTGGTGATCAGTTGGCTTGTTACATATCATAATGCTATATCCTCTTATCTCCTTTTGCGTCTGCATATCTGCATCTGCATATTCTTCTTTCATTTATTTGTTTTTTAATACATTTTACAATCTGATGTTGTCCCTGCATCACTGCCCATTCATTAATCTGTCATTCTTAAAAAATGTGAAGTTATTTCAATAGTGAAATGCTGAAATTTAAGTTGTTGCCATACTTGAACGTTTGGTATGTTTAAGGTTATTGCAGCACAAAATCTCACATGTTCTGATGTTGATGCTGAAACAATTCATCTTTGAACCGATTTGCCAATGGAACTGAATATAAATAATTGATAAAAATGTTGAGGAGTGATTATTTCCACAGAAGCTGTGCTGCCGAGTACCTGAGAGCCTGAAGCAGTAGGCGTCGTACTTGCTGCTCTGGTCCACAGGTTCTTTGTACATAACCAGGCCCACATGGTTGTCTCCACATTTGACTGAGGGGAAGCGGGTTGGATATCCCACCCTCCCCCCCTCAATCCATCCAGCCACGCACAGATGCATCCCCAGCTGTCCAGACCAGTGATGAATGACAACAGCAAGATTAATAAGCGATCTTATGAACTTGTGGCGAATACATTTAAGCACAATATGGCTTGATTATTCACAAGTGGGCTGTACATCTGACATTTCTACAACATGCACATTCACAGGACACTTAGATGTGTGTATATTCTACTCTTTGTCTCTCATGTTGGCTGAGAATGAATCATTGCTTAGGCTTAAATGGTCTGATGGAGTTCAGAAGAATTTGCAACCTAAACAATGGTCTTTGTCAGTTTATTTTTATTTTTTTCTTAATATAAAGTATGTCTATATGTGAAGCGTATTGATCTGCCAACTGTCTCCATGGAGACCGTTCTTTAGGTAGTGTACCTGCTGTGCGTCTCCCAGGTGTTTAAAGCTTGCCAGTGTGGCACCCTCAGCCTGGCAGGCACTCTCCGCCTGACTGTAGTTCATCTTGTATTTCCCCTGAGGAGAGCGCAGGTGGAACACTCCAGCTGTGTTGGCTGAACCACAATAACCATTATTATTAGTATGATTATTTCCATCCTATACTATATGTAAAATGGCCACTGATTTAAGAACGTCATGGGCTGTGTCTTTAACCACTCATTCATTCCCTTAACAGCATGAAAACAAATACATTCATTTATTTTGTTGGGTTATAAATACATACACACTTTATTTAGTGGTTTCAGACACAGTCTTGGTCTCTGATTGATAACAGGCACTGAGCCTTCACAGCCCTTTGATGACCAAGCCATATCAAGCTCTAGGTCTGAACAAGCTCAGGGCCTTAACAAGGCTCAGGGTGATGCCTGCTTTAGTATTTGTTAACCAGGTCAACATTCAAACCTAGAACCACGAAACAAGGTCCTTCATATTAACACCATTGTAACACAAACACTGTAAAAGGTCACGTACTGTAGAACCTATTGTTACCATAGCAACTACAGTTGAATAGGACCAACGTGACTCCGACCCAACAGAAGCAACACAAGACATGAAAACACTGCACCTGTGCACTCATTTCAGCTGTGCTGACCAACAGCTATCCTAGAAATTAACTAATGTTACATGATGGGCGTTGTGGACTTGTGCACAATCAATCTGTTACTTCCATGTTGCACTGATGTAACATAGTAACAGAAGTCACTGAAAGTGTTACCATAGTAAGAGAAGACACTGTGGATGGGATCGTAATAATCAGCATGTATTAGACATTGGTAACTAATGTTAGTAAGTAAGTAGTAAGTGTTTGTAAGTGTGTTACCATGGTAAATTAATGCATTTCTGATGTTCTAACTTGGTGATAGCTGTCCTATGGGCGTGTTCCCAGTTAACTGTGGAAATAAAACTATGGTGGGATAAATCATTTCAGAGGTTTTACTATGATCACAAAAGGCATTACGATGTGTTTCCTCTACTGTGTAGAAAACATTGAGCAGCAGATACTCATTTTTAACTGGTGCTGAGCTTTGCCTACATTGGAGGAAAACAATCTCCTCTACACTTTAAAACCCAACCACAAAAACGTGTTTCTGCAGTTACAGAAGAATCGAAGAAAATTAAACATCTGAGCATTTTGCATCATGTCTGGCCAACATTGTGCCTACTGTCTGTCCTTCGTAATAAACAATGCAATCATTTGCCCAACTCTAAAACATAAAGGCAATGTCAGACATGTTGCTCTTGTAAAGGAAGTTTAACTGAAGGAACTGAAGATGCGTTACCATGATAATGAAGGTCCTTGCAGTTAGCCACCGGGTCACAGCCTCCGTTATCTTCTAGGCAGCGGTCAACAGGGGGTAACAGCTTCTCCAGACACTGGACTCCATTACCCACGTATCCTTGTAGACACTCACACTCGCGTTGATTCTATAACAACCAAATTAATGTGATCTAATTAAAACGGGAAATTGTGTAGTGTGTTATGATGCTGTTGGTCAGTAAATCTAGTGAGTGAAGTGTCATAGATATTGATTGACATTTACTGCGGTTAAAAGCACAAAATGTGCTTTTTGCCAGTAAATAGCAGTTCAACATGGGATACTCTGCTGTCTGTTGTGGAGAACATTTTGAAACCACCTTCAAATTTTACTGATGCATCAGACAGGAACAAAACAGAGGTAGAAAACAATGATCAGATCTCAGAGTGAGGCTGTCTGTGAAAACATATGCTGAACAATCCTGTGATACGTTAGATTTGTAATTATTAATACTACTACTACTATTACAAACTACTACTACTGCTACTACTACTAATAATAATAATAATACAAATGATAATAATAATAAATGGCAAATTACAACATACAATAAACAAATAACACATGGACACAGGATTTAAACTGGGAAAATGCATTTTCCATTTCATAAGGTCTTTGCGCTGGCACATTGCGTTTAGGGTACTATCAAAATTACCCAAAGGTGTAAATGTGAGTAAATGGTTGTTTGTCTTTGGCGAAAGTCAGCTGGGATTGGCTCTGGCTCCCCTGAGACTCCAAGTGTCATATTTAATGGATGAATGAATACAGCAATTAAAGAACATGCACACATACAAGTTGCATTAATAATTGATGATGGGTGTGCCTGACATGTGCTTCTTCTTGAATGTATATAGGGTAAGTATGTGTGAGTGCACATCAGATGATGCTATGAAAGACATATTTAGAACCCTGTGTAGGCTCATTCTGTAGATCCACCAATCAGAACTGTTTAATTGTAATATAAGGGTGACACTGACACTGAACCAGAAATATATGATTTTAAAGAAACTTAGAAAACTACCACCCAAAGACATGACTAACTAAATGTTTTAAAGACAGACAGGGACAAAAGGAAACAGGTGTAATGGATTTTTTACTTACAGGGCCAGTGAATGTGCAGGTGGCAAAGTCACTGCAGCCCCCATTTGGCTCCTCAACACATCTGGAATAGAGATAAAAACAGCAGCCCAATGTCACATATCTGATAATTCACATTATTATCAATGTTTCATTGATAGAGAATAGAAAACCACAGAAGCAGAGCAGGCTTTAAGTGAAGCTACTCCCACCTGTTGATAGGCTCACAGGAGTAACCGTCTCCACCGTAATCACTGTTACAAGTGCAGTTGATGACCAGTCCCGTCTGGTTACAGTCTGCGTTCTGGTGACAGCCGCCATTATATTCGGAGCAGAGGTCTGGTGCTGCAGAGGGTTTCATAAAAGTGATTTCTGGGCTGCGGTGGACAAATATCTGCAGTACTATGCAATATGTTGATTGCAAAATTATAATTTTCCATATAAATATGCACATCTTAAGTTCTGCACACTTAAAACACTCACGGGGCTCAGGACTGCAGAAGGTGCCGTTCCCCTGAAACCCAGGTTTACACTGACAACCAACACCTAGCCCACAAAAGGCCTGATCATGGCACTGCCGGCACTCCTCTGGGATAGAACCTGTAGACACATGAAAAATGGAAAATATATATATATATATATATATATATATATAAAAAAATATCCA
>JAFBJU010001289.1:964735-1159547 GCA_016785305.1 Colistium nudipinnis
AATATCCAGGAGTTGAGAAAAAGCAGTGAGTCTGAATCAGCAGCCAGAAAGAAGGAGTGACAAGCAAGTAGATTTTCAACAGAACAAATGGTAGACATTCACTGACATTTTAAATGGAATTTGGGTAGCAAGAATAAAACAAAAAAATGCTAAACTTCCCTTAATATTATAGATGCTTGCTCCTGGATTAAAAATGTTACATTTTTCTGTGAGATTTACAATTTGAAGCATTTAAGATGTAGTATGTCATTCAAAATACTAGTGTTTACTAGTACTTTGAGTGTTCAAAGGGTCATCTACAGTTTTGGCAAAGTATTTGATGTCTCAGTTTAAGAATAAGGTAAAAGTAAAGTGCAATATTTACAGTAGGCCTATTCAACTAGTGGCCCATGGGCCGGATAAGGCTCTTTGGAAGTTTTGTCTTGCCCGCAAGAGGTTGCCTGAAAATCGGGCTGGCATGTATTGTACAGCCAGCACATAAGCAGAACACAGATAATCATGTGCAGCAAAATTTAAAAGTATAACCTGTACCAACTTTCATCTTTTTAGCAGCGACCCTTCACTAAAACCCTAACCCTAATTCCACAGTTATGGGGGTTATAAGAGTGGAGTTAGAGTTAGGGTTTGGGTGAAGGGTCACTACTAGAAAGATGAGAGTTGGTACTGGCGGGTTTTCAGGGATGCCAAATGCGCTGGTGTTGGTCACACTAGTCACTTAGTGCAGGGGGGTGTCAAAACTATGGCCCGCGTGCCATCTGTGGCCCACTGTGCAGTTAGATCTAGCCCGCTGCAGAAAGTTTTTTTATTTAATTACATTTTAAATTAAATAAAGACTATAACAAAATAGCTAGTTAAGTTGTTGTATTTGAAGAAAAACATTAAATAAAACCAGATTACAAATATTGGATTCATGTTTTACATATTAAGATGCTTTGTTTCAGGACAGGCACTTACCTATTTCAATCTGGCAACGATCGCCCTTCCAGCCCAGGTTACAGACACACTTTCCTGAACCATCATTGCCCTCATCACATGTTCCCTGCTTGTCACATAGACAGGCTGAGAGAGACACAAACAAAGTCCACTTCTGTGACTGATCATTACAAATAATGTATATGAGACACACCACTGTGTGCCAAGAATGCCTGATCCACTGTGGTGATAGCATACAAATAAAGAAAAGTATGTATATGACAACAGGTGCACTTACGTTCTTGAAAATACAGCAAAGAATCTTCAGCTAGTGCTGATGAATTTAAAACACGAGAGAGAGAGAGAGAAGGTGTCCCTGGTTGTGGATAGGGCATTTTGTATTTTTCCCCATCTTTACTTTGACCCAGAATCAACTCTTACATCATCGGCCAGTCTAATCTGCATAATTTCATAGTGCATTTTGATAGGTTTGCAGATGTAGGTCACAGCAGTCCGTTATGTGTTTTTTATGGTGTACATATTTGGCATTAGTTTCAGGACACCTTTCCTTATTTCACTATTCAGTGTCATAGTTGCTCAGATCAGTTTCTTATTTCTGCAACACGTTTTGAATCCACCACAGCTGAAATTCAACACATTCATAGCAGCTGTTTATTGTTAAGGTGACATTAACTAAAGACAGCTGTCAGGTTTGTCCCCTGAGCGGAAAGCAAACCCAGCTGTGTGATGGTGAGTGTGAAACATTGCTATGGCGACAGACTGCAGCAGAGCTAATGGGGGGGACATCTTTCTTTTGTGCTTGTTTGTGTGTGTGTTTGTGCTCGGGTGTGTGGGGAAGGTTTAAAGCAGACATTTATAGTTAAGTCAATAACTTAAATGATATCAGATTAAAAACTATTGGTTCTGAGGACATGTAAATGTCAATTTTAAAGTTTTTCCACAAAAACATTTTATATTATAAATGAACAGAGAAAATAATCTGTACAAATATTTTCCTAAAACAAAAGAACAAAGCTTCCAAATTTCACTGTGTCTTGTCAGATTTTGTTAATTAGAGGATTCAGTAATGGACGGTGCCTTTTAAAAATTACCTGGTCACAGCAAATCTTGATTTAACTTTAAAAGTGCTAAGAGTGCGTATACCCTCACGATTTCCGATTTCAAAATTTTAAATTTGCTAAGAAGAAAATATCCACCCACTTAATTGGAGTTGCAAAATAAAGTGGGCACGTCCTAGGATCTGATAATGAGTCTGGGAAAAAATGCTGTTAACTGAAATTGCAAGTACTAAGGAATCTAAGCTGCTTTCCAACATGTACCAAAGTCCAACATTTTCCTGAACCAGTGGCGGGGCCACACGTGAGAATACAAACTTCCAAATATTTCCAAGAACTTTTCCTGGACTTACTGGAGGTCCTTGAGGGTTCCATGTCAGAAAAAAGGGTGAGATTGTTCTAGTTATAGCTGTATGTTTATCTTTGCTGTACCTGTGCAGTTGGAGCCGTAGTAGCCAGTGTTGCAGAGTTCACAAGCTGTTCCTCTGAAGCCTGTGCTGCACCTGCATCTTCCTGAACCACGCAGGCCATCGTCACAGATCCCGTTTTTGCCACAAGGCGCCTCGACACCACCTGGACACACTGACATACACGGAAGAAGTAAAATTCTGGTTACCAGCAACATAGACTTCACGGGTAGACTCTCAGTTTGCATTTGGGATGGAAATAATGACAGATATATTCTATATGTGTCCTGGAAACAACTGACATTTATCCTCAGAACTAAGGGATAGGGGCCATTTCTAGAAAATAAAAATGGACCCCCACTCTTTAAATACTCAGTTTGGATAACGCTAAGACAAAATGGACACAGTCGGTAGATAAAATGTATTTCCTGTGCAGTTTGTTTTTTCCATTTCATTAAAAAACATTATACATTTTACAGTTTTAAATTGATAAAAAAGAATGTATGAAACTCTGACATAAATAATCAAATTACCACCCTTAATACAATTCCCGAACCCCTATGGGATGGATTAGATTTGTAGATGGAGCTACCTTCTTTCCTTCATTAATTCCCTCCATCCTTCTTTCCATACCTTGACAATCCCGGCCGTAGTGGTTTTTGCAGCATTTTTGGGTCCAGGATGGAACCTGACAAATTCTCTGACATCTCCTTTGTCTAAAAAGATCGTCCGAGCGAGAAAACCATTGTTGATGGGTACTATAAAAGAGTGGGTTGGGTCTCCAGTGGCGAGAGTTCAAACAATTCTTTGTTTTTCCCTGGGGAAACGCATGAATAAAGGGTTATCTCTACATAGTTTACTGTACAATCTGCTAATGTTCAATTTGTTAGCAAAAAGGCATACTGTATCCTGGTGTCTTAAGGGGCAGGATGGAGGGAAGATGCAGTTTCCACAGCGGCCCTGAGACATTTTAAAACAAAATGCTTATACTAATACTACCAATACCAATATTGTTATTTGTCTTATGCATCCATAATCGTGGTGCATTACATTATTTGTTTTGTATTTTGAGTATTGTTGACTGTGCCTTAGCCAAAGCAAATAAAGGTCAACAACAGACTATCCTGGTGAAACAGCTGTAAAAAGAAAAAACTTCATTGAAAGGAATAGTATTAGCCCAACTAACTTCAGTCGTCTTGTTTTCCATGCTGTCACAGTGCGCTCCCAGGCCGGGTGGCTCCAGTAATTGGTCGATGCCATAAGCCATGCCCTCTTTGAAGTCCAAGTAGCGCTCCACTAGTCTGGCTGCATTATCATTAATCACTATAGCCCCCTGAAAATGCACACACCCACACACACACACGATAAGTTTAAAAATAAAAGAACCAAGCAAGAGCACTTGACAAGGAGATTCACATTTTCAAAAACAATCTTTCTTTCTCTCACAAACCAATCTAGTCACAAAATATCACTGAAAAAAGCTCTGCCATAAGTAAGATTTCCAAGTAATGTTTACTTTATCAATTTAAAATATTTATCCTTCTTTCAGTTTATGCTTGTTGCTGTTTTTTTTTAATTCAAGAAGGTAAATTCATTCCTCAGGTTCAGTATAATACTCCATGACCTGCTGTGGTCAACGAGAACCCCTCTGTTGCTCCATGTAGCTCTGATAACGCAGTTTGATGAATGACCATTAATCATGAACCAATTAAGAAAAAAGTAAATGGGGCTTTGAGTTAACGGCGCATTTTCCATTTGTAAAAAGCCAGCGTATACACAATTAGACTAAAAGACAACAACAGCATTTTCCCATTTTGTGCAGTTTTGACTGTGGCTCCTGATTTGCGTTAGAGTCCAGGATGTTTTTGATTAACCAGGGTTACCTGTTGGTTTGTATCAGTGTGTATTGTCTCACCACCAGGGTCTTGTCGCAGCGGAAGCTTATGGTGGATCCATGCATGGTGCGGTACTTTGAAGAAATTTTATTTGGCTGACCGAACCCATACCCCTGCATGTCAAGGAGAGAGGAAATCATGCTAATGTGTTATCTTTCTCAGACCAACAGCAGACATATCCCCCATCTTATTATTATTACACTTTTCATCTAAGTAGATTACCCCAACATAATTAAAGCGTATACTCATTTGTTTTAGGTTAATGAAAATAGGTAACAGTAGGTTTAAGTTTAAAGGAAGATTGATTAATATGGCTGTATTTTATATTTTTCCAAAAAAAATCAACACAGCCCCATATCACCAAAAAAAGTGAACATTTACTTTGAAAGCACATAAACTAGAATTCCAAACAATGAATATTGGATATATGATGACTGGAATGAAAAATACAAGAGAATCATAGTGGGAGGGTCAGTATGATTTTCTCGTGTTCATTCACGGGCATTTCAGGAGACTGAATCCATTTGACTGCTATGTAAGAAGACGGAAAAATGTCGGATTTTGGACTTGGTTCTGTTTTGTGCTTTTGTTAGCTTTTACCCACTCATATTCATTATACTAACACACATTCAGGCACCTACTACACTACTGACCCCCACTGACCTACATAACCTTAAGATAAATGTGGCTATCCTTTGGAATTATTAAATACATTTATTTTACTTTACACACATTATTTGTGTAGTCTTCTAACTGGAATCTGAGCTGATTTATGAAATGTTCATGGGATGAGATGGATGGAACATGTAAAGCCATTTAATACTTTCAGGGGGGTGTCTTGAAGATTTTAAAGCAGTTTCATAAAAGGCATTAAGTGTACCATATTATAATAATATGTTAATACATGTTCCTACCCTAAAGCCTCGTATTATGTGAGCCTTAACAATAGAGGCAAGTTGTTCTTGATGGTCAGGGCTGGTGAGCCAGCGCTGTCGTTCAGCTGGTAGAGAGTTGAGAGCCTCGTCTGTGGGCCAGAACATGGTGAATGGCTGGTGGATGGACATCTGAAGCACAGGGAGTAACCCTGCATCCTACGGTGAGGACAGCAGAGATTACTAGCAGTTCTTTCACCAACACTGAAAGTTGTAGTAACTGTACTATTTTACCCCAATACAACGCCTTTCATATCAGGATGGACTCTAGCTCAAACCATTACTTAACCGGAATAGTGGCAGCAGTTCTTAGTACTTAGTAGGGGAGATGTAAAAAAACAAAGATTGGGATTGAGGTGGAAAAATAGGTGGAATATGCTGCAGGAGAAGAAACATGTTTTTACCTTCACAAGTTTGTAGAAACGACTGTAGCCATAAAACGGAACTGCTGAGGTGAAGTTCATCTAGAGAGAGCCAGAAGGTGGAAGTTACAATGCTGGTCTGCTTAATGTGTTCAATTATCAATCACTTAAAACAAACCTTGTTATCAGAACTGATGCGTGGTTGGTCCTGCAGCTTGTAAGGTATCAGCAGATTGTCAATGTGGTGAATGATTCCGTCTGTTGTGGAATAATCACTCTTCACAATTCTCGATCTGTTGTTGATCCAGACGGAGCCCTGCAGGGAGGGGGGTGAAGAGAGAGTCGGTCTACTCTGATCGCTCAATGACATTTAAAAAGACTGTGTTTCACACAGTAAAACCTTATTTTCACTTATGCCCCATTGAGTGGATGAGTATAACTCTGTGTTATTCAGTCCATCACTTGTTTGTTAAGTAAGTCTTTGATAAGGTAATGTCACGGCAAGCGTGTGTTCCGTGTGTTACCTGCTGAAGGCTAAAGTGCAGTGTCTGTCCCGACAATGACACAACATGCTCAGTTGTTTTGAGATCACTCAAGGCTAGAGTCTCACAGGAAACAAGGTGGTAACGGACCAGGTCGGCGAGACGAC
The DNA here is from genome assembly GCA_016785305.1 of Colistium nudipinnis. Classification (NCBI taxonomy): domain Eukaryota; kingdom Metazoa; phylum Chordata; class Actinopteri; order Pleuronectiformes; family Rhombosoleidae; genus Colistium; species Colistium nudipinnis. The sequence goes on from JAFBJU010001289.1 coordinate 970,969, forward strand.
CAAACGTCCTCCATTCTTCCACCTGCTCACCGCGCACACACGCGCATGCATACACACAAAATACTTTTTTGAGATTAAACACTGAGACGTAACAATTCAACATTAGTTTTGTCAAATTATTGCTGCAGAAATAATATACAAAAAGCAGATACTGTACTCACAGTGGAAGTACTGACGTTTTCAAACAAGGGCACAAAGACAGTGAATGGTCCATTACCACGAATATTTTCAGTTCCTGATTGCTGAGAAACACAGAGAAAGAAAATGAATTCATAGTATGAAGGATCGGGACTATGAATCACAAAGGAGGTTCAGTTTAAGCCCCTTCTTGCCAAAACGAAAAATGATGGATCCAAATGAATAATTAATAATTATAGCAAATTAACTTATCATCATCATCTGTCATCTGTAGCGCAGATTACTAACTCTAAAGAAAGTAACATTTCACAGATTTCATATTGATTTAAAGCAACTCACCAGGATCATTTTTCTGAAAAAATTGTTGTCTGGCTGTCGGGTCAGCTCCTGTAAGACAGATAAAAAAAGGATATATATGAAAGTTTGGTAGAAGAGGGCAGACAAAGGGGAGGTCAGAGAAGATGTGACTCACTGTGAAGGTTTTTCCCCGGCACTCAAAGCCATCACCCACGTGGGATTTAAAGCAAGAGCAGTTCCTCTGGCCCTGACCTAGGTACTCACAGTGAGCATATAAGCTGCATCCGCCATTACGCTGCAAAGAGACACAACAAACAAAACCTGCTGTTACAGGACAGAAATTGACAGCCATTCACTTTTGTTTTGATAAATCACTGATAACCCCTACAATTACTTGAGTGATCATTGTGTATACTACAACAAATGTTTTGGCACAGCGACAGCAGCATAGCCTCAGGATATAATTTTACGCATCCAACCGTTTTAGCTTCAGCTCAAGCAAATATTAATAATTAAAACTAATGAAGGTACCCCGCTGCTGCATCTGTGTCTAACATTGGTTTGATATTATGTTCAAGATACAGAATGGAGATTACAGGTATTTAACTGAAGGAGGAAAAATTAAAATCGCAAAAAATAGACGAGTCTTTAACATACAATTCTGCAGGGGTTGACGGCATAACAGAATCTCCCTGATCCTTGAAAGCCCAACCGACACCTGCAGGCCGTCTGGAGAGGACCACAGAGCAGACAGAAAAAACAGACAATAAAAAAGTCAATACTTTCATCCATCTGTGTCACCCCAAACCACAGTTGACAAATCAGTCAGTCAGTCAGTTAACAAATCATGTCATGATTTGTCCTTCTCTCCTGGTTTCATCAACACATCAACATTTTTGAGAAGTCCATTTTCTAGGAGAGCAAAACCTTTAATGTCTTCTTACAATCCTGTTGTCTGGGATCTGACAATTGTTCTCATGATTCCCAGATGAGTGGACACAGAGATGGAGAGAGACATGCAAAAAAAGGCCAGGCTCAAACTGGGGTAAACAAACACGAAGGTCACCAGGGAGCCCATGCATGAAAATTATTACAATTTTAACCTATAAATATATTTTTTTTACCAAATTATTAAGCAGCAGCCCAAACATTTTATGATTTTAACTTCTCAGATATGCATTTTAGATGTCATAAAAAAAATCTGAAATTTTCAGAAAACCAAATAGCTCATCGTAAACATATGGATAGTTGGCAATCTTGTACCTGGCCTGTTAAATGTTGCGACATCAACATATATTAGTCATTTAGACTTTGCTTTCCTTAAGCCATTGAAATAACAAAATTAAGTTTTCATGCAAACATGACTGGCATCCATAACTTTTCCAGAGGAATTAATCATTTCATTTCTAACATTAATCACAGCAATTAATCATTAAACATAAATAATGGTCGTCTGACAAAATGATAAAAGAAAATATATGCCGTTTTATGCCATAGACGGTCCTTCTTACATTAACTGCCACACAATCCCCTACCTTCACCTCCTACAAACGTTTGTTTGTTTGTTTGTTAGCTTGTTAGCTTTTAAAGCTCTGCTTTACCTGTATACAATAGAACACTAATGTTTTAAAAGCTTTTTTTTAGGGGAGACAAAGTCAGTCTGGATAGAGAACAAAAAAAAGATGTGTTATTAGTTTAAGGTGGACATACTTGACTTTAACTTTAACTTTGCCAGAACAATACAAATAATACCAAAATTAAATACGCGGATGCGATTTCATCCTCTCTGAAATGATTCTGCCTGAAACTGAGGTGGAATTTAGGCCGTGACATTGAGGTTGACAAAATGGAAATACTGTGTTATCTTACAATGTTGGGGCCTGTTCGGATGCAGTCAGCCGACTTGTGGCAGCCTCCGTTGTTGACCAGACAGCCGTCTAGCTCTGTGAAAATAAACAGGTTGGAAAATCATTCTTATGAAAGGAAATACACAAAGTGTGAACGTTTTTGAGGTAGCTGAAGGTGCAGTTGTATCTTTTATAGAGCCAGGATGGCAGTTTCTAGGCTAAACCTCAAATGACCAAAACCTTAGTGAAGCTGCTAAACTCTTCACATCTGATTGTTGAGAAAAGGGATAGATATTCCAAACATCTAAGGGTTTTACTGCAAAATATTTAATGACGTGCTCGGGAACATTTCAGAGCTTGACAACATTTCACATATTTTAAGATTTTTCCTGGCTTTAGTACGATATCATGGAATTCAGGTTGGGGGATATGAGGTCAGGGCAACACACCTAGGCAAATGACCCCGTCTCCTGTGTACCCTTCTCTACAGGTACAGGTCCTCTCTCCTGCTGAGACTTTTATGCAAGCAGCAAACTCTGAGCATCCACTGTTAGACCTGCTGCATATATCCATCTCTGAGAGAAAAGGAGGGAGATATAGGGAAGAAATAAACAGATTTGAATATATGAGCAGGAAACATATTTGTATGCGTGTGTGTGTTTTTACCTTTGCAGTAGGTTCCGTTGCCTTCATATCCAGCTACGCACACACAAACAGCGGCTTCTCCCTTTGGCCCTGTTATACAGCTACAACAGAGCGCAAACTTTTCAACGTTTGTGTGACAGGTTTTTTTTTTATGAAATGTTTCTTCTCGTCATTGATCCTAATGACAAGAACTACAAGGCTGCCACATCTTTTATGCCATAGAGCTCCATTGTTACTGTGAGACTTGTTATTAAGTCTGTGACGGTGACATCAAAAACAGAGCAAATGTAAGCTTCATAAAAGTAGAATTTTAGGCCAAACTGTTAATTTCGTTAACAGTTTTCATTAAAAACATCACAAAGCTAGAAGCAGGTGGACTTACTTGGCGTTGTCATCACATACACCTCCACAGGCGTCGTCCTTGATCTCTGACACACACACGCACACACACAAACACACACACACACACACACACACACACACACACACACACACACACACACACACACACACACACACACACACACACACACACACACACAGCCATTTAATACTTTCAGGGGGAGTGAGTAAGAAAGTGAGGTTACAATGTCACACTTTTTGTGTGTCTTACCTATAGAACAGATTGCTCCTTTCCAACCTTTCCAACACACACACCTGCCGCTTCCTGCCAGGCCATCCATGCACCTCCCATGGTCACAGACACACTCTGCAAAAAGACGGACACAACAGGAACATGTTTTTGAGATTTTGGTCCATCTTCAAAGATAATTGAATTTCGTTAGCAGTCAACACTTTTAGCTAGTGTGGTTTATGCCCCAGGAAGTATGCTCTTGTTCTTTGGTCAGTCTAACGGATGGATCGGTATCAGGTTTGGGATGGGTGTCCTTACTAGAGGAGCAGTTGACTCCATATCTTCCTGGCTCACAGTCCTCACATGCAGTGCCATGGAAACCCTCATAGCAACGGCACTCCCCATTGCCCTGGCTACCATCTTGACACTCCCCATGATTGGAGCACCAGCTGCCAACCTGCCCGGGGCATTTATAGCACTCGTGGCCAAAGTAACCGGGGCAACAGGAGAGATCCTACAGGAGAGGAGATCAGCATTATTAGTATCTTACTATGTTATCTGTTTGTTAAAGAGATGGATGGATGCTAAGGCTTGGGTGTCAAAAAACGGAAATGGAGTGATAGAGTCTGGAATTTGAATTGCAGAATAAAAATTACCCCCAAGACAGAGCCAGTACACAAGATGCCATAATAACATAAAGTATAATATTGAAGACTAATGGTAATAGTTAAAGACCATTGTAAACCAGCTTATGATGACACAGACTCCTACCTGCAGCCAACCCACAGCCTCAAAAGCATGATCGCATCAGAATTGTTTTGCCTTGCAAACATATTTAACATAGTTTTGTAATCTATGTGGGTTTGATATAATTAAGAAGTTGAACAACATAAGTTCAGTTTCATAAGCAGACCTTGGTAAACCGAAGACATTTGATGGCACAGCCTGGCACAGACTTTCTTCTGAAACCAACCCTCTTCCTGTAGTGACAGTTAGGCCGCATATTTGTAGGAAATTCAGTTTTGACCTGCAGAAGAAAACATTAAAACAAAAACACAAACCTAAATTGAGAATTGAAAGTAAACAGTGGTAACATTTCCCTGCAGAGTGTGACATAAATAATAATAACAAAAACATTTATCGGGCACTAGCTGCTGTGATTTGATTATTCTGCAAGTTTTTTTTTTACTGGTTTGTAGTTAAAGAGGCATCTGGGTGGTCCTGCACAGTCCACACACCTTCCCTGCAGACATGTAGAGAGAAGGGGACAGAGCTCTTAGAATAACAGGAACCAACTTCCATTCATCCATATGTCCATTTATTCATACGTTCATCCATCTCTCCACTCTTCCGTACGTAAATCTTTCCATTCGCATCTAAATTGAAATATTTCAAGATAAGGTTCTTTCTTGTCATCTGACTTTGGCTGCTGTTTGGTAGTGGAGTCAGAACACTGCAGCAACAATATGATTTCCTTTAAACATTGTTCAAGGAAGTGTTTATTTACAGTGAATTCAAGCGGGGATGTGGATTCTGCTGAATAAGCAAATGCTCAACATTGACATATTTCATAAGGAGGGGGCTGGGCGGCAGAGGGAGCTCTCACGCAGTGAGGATGTGTCAGCCAATAACATCCATGATGTACACCTGAATCATCAATTAAATATTGTAAAGCATACTGTAACGGATTTTCTCCTCAGGTAGTATTTGAGAACAATTCTACAGGTTACGTACACATGAGCCCCACAAGCAGCAGTTAATTTCTTGTCTTTAGATGAGCTGAGAAGACACTGATCGAATCCAGGTGGCCCAATAACAGTTGCCATAGCAACCAAGGTCATAATGATGTCATGGAGGTTTTTGACACAGGGGGTCGTTCAGTTCATGGACAGATAAGTATTCGCTTGAGATTCCTTGAGCAATGTGACTTGCATATTAGAGCAATAACAAAAGGGTTTATAGCATTTGGTACTTATTCTTTACACACGTACGAACACGTAATATGTCAAATAAGTACAAGGTCCAAATGTAAAGCTTTTACAATTGGATGGCATTATCTGGTATTGCTCATTGCTCTTCTTTTTGATGCATCAAGTATAAATACATAATTATGCTTAAGCTACCTGGGCCCCATCATCATTCTACCATCAGCTCAACAGATTTCCATTACATAAATAACAAACTTCACAGTTTAGATTGAACTAACTTCATCCTTAATCCGTGTGACTGGCTGAGAGTATGTTTATCAATCACCACATCCTCTGATCTATATTTTGCTTTAACCAGCTTTGGTTCACTGCTGCACATAGGTTAAACTAAACAACAAATTCATCCTTTAATTAATGCAGCAATCCATTCATTCATCAGTCCATCCATTCCTTCATCAGTCCATCCATTCCTTCAATGATTTGTTTTTCATTCATCCATCCATCTGTATCTGTTTTCCATTTCCCTTCTTCATTCATATAACCATCCATCGATCCTTCCCTCCCTCTGACCTTACATTGACCTGCAGCGTGACCTGTTTGCTGCATCTGTTGCGGCGGACTGTGAGGACTTGAGGGAGGACTATGATGACACCGTACTGCGTCTCAACAAAAGTGCCGTCAAATGGAACATCGTTCACAACTGTCTGGACGAGAACAAATAAATCAGACCGTGGCTGTAAAGATTTACACAAACACATGTTAAACTTATTATCAAACCACACTGGAGGGTTTGCAAGTTTGCAAACATGTTTAGAAATATATTTATTAATCTATCGTGTAAAGTTTTGTATTTCCCCCAAATACTGATCATCTTTTAAACACTTATACTACTAATACTTTAAAATACTAATGTCAAATCTTCACTGATTTCATGTCTAGAAAAATTGACTTGCATAGACACGCTGCATAGAGATAATACAGTTGACATATATATATATATATAAATCTTTAATATTCTGTCAAAGTTTTTGGCCTAAGCCTAATTCACCATATACGTTACGGCAAATGAAATACATTTGGTTGAAAATATATATATATAATATTTTTAGTTGTTTTTCATTGTTGAACATCTCCTCTGACATTTTATGTCAGCTAGTTATATGTATAGGGTTTTGTAATCGTAGGTTTTACATAAGGAAATGCACCTTTTGTTATTTACTAATGTTATGGATCACATCATGCATTCCTCCATATAACGTATCTCTCTGCAGGTTGATTTTCCCAAAAATGAGCTGAAACCTGGCTTCCCGGAAGGGGGGTGAATCCATATATAAATGCTTGATAGGAATACTAAAGCATCAGTATGTTCACTGAAGCTCAAGTCAGGGTGTGTCACATGAATATGAAAATTGTGTTGGACCAGCTGGTTTTCTACCTGGTTGTTCTTGGTGAAGTGGAACTGGACTTGGTAATCACTGCCTAGCAGAGTGTTTTTCAACAAGCCGTCAGACAGGTGGTCAGGAAAGAGAATGTCGTTGAGAATCACGTGGTACTTGAACAAATCGGAGCCCTGGACAGAAAATTCACCAAAGGGATAAACAACTAATCAAAAGTAATTGTTTTTCCAAGCTTAAAACGTTTTATAACCTAAGCAATAACAGATTCTAAGAAACAATAATACATAAATAAAGAATAGCATGATAGCACAGTGTACCAAGGAATGAGCTCCATTCTTAATATCAAGTGCAGTTCAAGTAGGCAACTGGACTGGTTGAAGATTTCTTGAAGACGTTTCACCTCTCATCCGAGAGGCTTCTTCAGTTCTAACTAGCTGCTGGAAAAGTTCAGGTATTTATCCTCTGCGAGATGAATAGCTAATTAAAAGGATGAGTAGCTAACTTCCATTCTTAATATGAGCTACAATCCTATGTTCAATGTGACAAAGTTTGCAGCAGCAGACATTCATCAAGATGTTAACAGGCCGGTTGATCATATCATCTGGACCTACCAGTGAGGAGGAGTTGGTGCTGCTGAGGTGCTGCCTGATAGCATCGTCTGTCGGCAACAAGATGGTGTAATCAAACGTGCTCAAGTCTTCTGACAGGTTGTACATCTGTGAAAACACACATATAAAAAATTAAGTAAAAAAAAATGTTTTGTTTCGACAAATGCACAAACAGATATCTTACCTGAGCATACTGTCTGAAGAGAGTGAAGTTGGAGGAGGAGTTCAAGAAGGCCATCAGTGTGAGAGGCTCAGGGGGGAGGTCTGAGCAAGATGGGGCCAGAATCTGACCAAAATAGAACAAAAATAATCTTTCATTTTCTTTAGTTCTTGAAGCGGTCCCATTGGGAATCTTGGAACCAAGGTGCTACCCAGTGAACCAGTGTTTTTACCAGTTTTTACACAGAACCATTGTAATTGCACAATGCACAGCAAATGTAAACAGAGGTAACAAATTGGTTGATAAAATGGATTAACTGAAAATGTGTTGGGACTATTATTACAAATACTGTATTTGTTGGCTGACCACTGGACACTTTTATCCAACAATATTTCAAATGTAATCATTATGATGAAGGGCCTTTCTGCATGGAGTTCCAGAGACATGCAGGTTAAATAGGTTAATGGATGACCCCGAAATGGTCCATAGGTGTCTATATGCGATAAACTGGCGACTTGCTCGTAGAAAGCTGGAACATACTTTTATTTATGCCTATGTTTACCATTAAATTAACCCCTTATGTTGTCTAATCTATGAAGGCTCCTTTCTGTTGAGAATGTGATCCTTACCTTGTTTATGATGTGAATGTAGCCGTTGCTTGCAGGAAGGTTGTGTGTCACGATGGAGGCACTACCGATGCGGATCACCTGGATCATGATAATAGTCAATTATTTGCAGTATACATGAATTGGTGTGTGTCAAACACTGAGCCAGGGCTTCGGGTAAGTATGTTATTAGCACCAGATTTTCTGAAGCAGCATTTCATAGGAATACTTACACCTGGGATAAATCCCTCCAGTTTCTCTGTGTGAACCAGAGCTCAACGAGCAGGTGAGATTCATCTGAGGTCACCAATGTCAGAAAATAATAACAATGCGATGTTGCATGGACATATGCAATAATAAATGTGTTTTTATTAAATATCTGAGGCTACACTTTGTATTATAATGATAATTTAACCTTATCTAGGTATGTTTATACTATATTATGTCTTTGGAAAGAGATGTTGCATCTGTTTATGTCTCTAAAATACAAGGTTTAACTACAGCTCCCAACTTGTGGGCAACTTACTGAAGACTTTTTCACAATCAATAGATTTACAGTACCACATGTACTACATACAGAACATGTGGCTTCTTGACGTTTTTTGTGTCTGCAAAGGTGTATAATAAGGCAGTGACAGGACAAACAGATGGCACTGAATTAAACAAATACTTATATAAGCTCAGTTGTGGAATCATACAAGTCAAAAGCATATAACCCTAACCGTTAAAAGATCAGGTGGCCAAAACAAACTCCATGTTTCTCTAATCTTCTATAATGATTATGTAAAGCACACTTCTCATTCATATGACACTTATGGGGGAGTGATTGTATATCTACTCCTCTCACCTTTTCATACTTAATCAGTACTATCAATGAATGCAAAAAATGCTCCAAAATAATCTAATTGAAAAATCAGCAAAAGATAATCGTGCAGATCCATAAGTGACATCTGTTTTTGTACCATGTTCTTTTACACTGACACAAACGGCACCAGTTTTAGTAGGACCATCTGTGTCAGTCACAAAAAGCCTTTCTTACCCCACTGCTGTTGCTTATCTCCCAGCGGGTGGGAGGGTTGAGGGTGGGTAGACTGCTTCCCACCAATCTGTCCAGATCTTCCATAGAGTAGATCCCCAGCAGGATGTGAGCCCTGCAACCAGGAAGAGCAAAAGGAAATGTTACCACTCTTTTCCCCCCAACACAGACTTACAACATGCTCCTGGGAGATTTCAAGCCTGAAACAGCATCCTGTGATTCATCAAGTTTTATGTTTCAAACTGTAAAGTGTCGTAAAAACCTTTTCCTCAAGCACAGATCAATCAAAGCAGTGAATGCTGGTCTCAGTTAACAAGATGATCCAGTTCAAAAACAAAGTTTAAGGATTACTTAGTTGTAAAGGAAAAAGCTGGTAATATTTAAAATGATTCATATTGTCAAAATCCTGTTGTTAATCTGGTAAAAGGTCAGTGTATGTGGAAGTCAAAAATGTCAAAATGGAGTACCAATGTACAGGTTAATGTGATTAATCAGGCTTTGGATACATATACTAAACATGCTTAATATCAATGATCAGTAAAAGTTCACTGTGTTAGGTGACTGACCGCAGGAAGTGAGGCAGACGGTGTCGCCTGGTCCAGTCTTGATCTGAAGTCATGTTCTTCAGAGCTTCTCTTGATGGAACCAACATTGTCAGGTTCCCAACAAGTTCCTCAGAGAAGTGACTATACTTCTAACCATGCATGCATTGAAACACACAGACACACACACAACACAAACAAATACAACTTAATTCTTATCTTTTTATGATTTTGGATAATTTCTCAATAATGTTAACATTTTACAGAGCAGCAGCTTGATTCAACTATGCATTCTGTCAATTTAAATTAGTTAAGACATCTTTCTTCACCACAGCTGAAACAGCTGAAGTTTGAACACAAAAACAAAATAAATTACTAACTACAGAGAGCAGAAACTGGCTCTTACACACCTGAGTCAGTCGATGGAAACTGAATAGCTTTAGATTCATGTCCAGTTCCTAAAAACACACATTAAAACACTCACAGTTAATATACTTAAGAGTTGGATGAGACATATGAATTCAAGTTGAAATAGCAGTATACAAACCATTCCACCTCTTCAAATGAAAAAGCTTACACTAATGAATGACCATTTAGAGAATAATTTGGTTTAATTTAATATTCCCAGCCAAAGGTCAGGTGTGAGTCTCTCTAGCAGATCACATTTAGAGAAATTGCACTTTTCAGATGTGAATAAATTGATTTATATAATGTATATCATATTTCATAATACTAATAATGTTCAATTAGCCCATTCAGAATTAGTAGCTTAGAGGATGTAAGGACTGCCAAATTATTATTAAATTATTTCGATGTTAGATACATATTTAATCAACACAGGATATCCAGTGCTGGACTTGGTATAATTAGATACCAGTATAAAAAGGAAACAAATACTGCTGTTAGTATTTACCTCCAGTAATGACCCATAGCAGGTGACTCCATCTCCAGCATAGCCATCCAAACAGGTGCAGGTGTGAGTGCCACTGGTGATATTCAACTCACACTTTGCCTAAAATGGTGTACAGCAGATAGGGATGATGGAAGATATACAGTATATACCCTGCTGACACACCTCGTGACACAAACACAAATACATCAATGTCTTCAGATGAAGCAGAAAAATCTCCTCAATAACGTATTGAGTAGGTTTCAATTCTTTTGCATGGCTTCATGATTTGACATGCATGCGTGCGAGTGTGCGTGTACCAGGTCATGGCAGCCTCCGTTGTCTTTGATGCATGGGTTGATCAGGTCACACAAAATCCCGTTTCCCATGTAACCTGTTTTACAGACACACTCACTCTGCCCAAAGAGAAGAAAAACAATAAAAAAAACTGAAGTAACAAAAACACAAAAAAGCCAAGTCTCATTTAATATTGAGCTGGGATTCATGATCCCCCAGATCTGAGCAAAACCATACAGTGCTGGAATCAGTAAAATCTATTCAAAATTAATTCAATTAAGTTGAAAAGCAAAAAAAGAAAAGCATTAATATTCTAAACATTTATAGTTTGTTATTCATCATTATTTCACCGATTTAATAACTGACCTGTGCAGGTCCAATATGGTTACAGTCAGCGTTGGAGCTGCAGCCTCCACGAGTTTCCAGCTGACAGTTGTTGATCTCAACACACACTTTGCCGTCACCTGTCCAGCCCTCAACACACTCACACGACACGTTACCTGGACCTAAATACACACATTCTGCCTGTAGAGAAAGAAAGAGTGAGGGGTGGAAAGACAAATGTCATTTACAGCTAGACTGCTTTGAAATTTCTTTTTACTAGTCTTGCATGACAAAAACTCACAGTGAACCAACATTGATATTAGTATCCACCATTGAATTTGCATGAACACAGTGGCGGACTCATCAATAAAGGCTTAAATGCTCCACAAGCAGTGAGTCTTACGTTGGTGTCACAGCCACCTCGGTGGCTTTTCAGGCAGCGGTTGATGGGAGAACAGGAGTGACCGTCACCTTCATAGCCATCCCTGCACACACACCTGACGCAACAATTTCATGCACATTAGATGTTGGCCAGCCAACAGCTGGCCAGGGTACTGGAGTGACAGCTGTTGATTACTGGTGAATCTCAGATGATAAAATGTGTTTATGTTTTTTTAGTTTTGTTATTTATTTAAAAAAATAAAGATTTACTGAATGTTCCCTAAATGCCATGCAGGATGACTGAGTTGAACGGACTCTAAAAAAGTGTATAAGCATAGTTTAACAACAGGTACTTGATCATAAAACAGAGTGTTAGATCAACAGAAATGTTTGCCTTGCGATTGTGCAAGGAGAAAAGCCAAGTTTGTTAAGTATACACATTTTCTTCTCGAAAATAAAACTCACAAATGTGTGTACCCTGTTTGTAAATGCACATCAAAATTACACCAGAAGATTCACTGACAAAAACTAAGCAGCTGAAAATGTCTAAACCTTTTGTCTGATGAAATTTTAAATAGAAACGGGGCCATAAGACGCCACAATGAACAGTGTTAGTTGTGGTAGAAGTGGGAATAGCTCACATAGTATACAGTCCTGTGTGTGTACAGTATGCATGGATGTGACAGTGTTCCTGCAATCCATCAGAATTACAGGGCGTTGCCATCTTGTCACAGTTATCTCCAGAGTATCCTTCTTTACAAGATCCTTTCCGACACACACCACCACTACCTGGACGGTTATCGCACACACCATGGACACACTGACACTCTGCACATACAAACAAACACATAAACAAATACCTTCAGATTAGTAAATCACAATAGCAATGTTGTTCCCAGAGAAAATAATAATAATAATAATAATAATAATAATAATAATAATAATAATAATAATAATAATAATAATAATAATAATAATAATAATAATAAATAATATATCACCACCTTGATGAACACTTTTGCGGTTCTATATCAAATGTTGCATTCTTTTTAACTGAAATGCTGTGACATTTACCTGAGCACTGTGTGTAAGAGAGCATTAATCTATAGGCATGAGTTACAGCCTGTGAAGATTTTTACCTTCGTCACAGTTGTCTCCATGCTTGAATGGTTCTGAGCAGATGTGGCAGGCGACACCCCTAAAATTTGACTGACAGCTGCAAGAGCCATTGCCACGGATACCGTCAAAGCACTGCATAATGTAAAAATATATTTAAATATGTGTATTGTATATTGTTCACTTGAAAGAAAATGGGTTATTTCTTTGTTGCCCACCATTCCTTTGTTGTAGCAGGGATTCTGGAATCCCCCAATACAGGGTTTACAGTCTGGACCATAGAAACCTTTACAACACTCTGCTACCTGTTGAACAAAACACACACACAACATAAAACAGTTATAACAAAGACTAACTAACCATTTTACCAGTGAGAGCACTAAAATGATGTATCTTTCCTCCAGTCCTGATGGTCGATATAGGGTTTATTTTCTTTTACAGTTTATCACGGTCTATCACTGTCTGGAGTTGATGAACACTGACAGAGAAATGGTTGATCCAATCTCTGATCTCTCTGTAAACATAACATGAGGCATGTCAGGTTATCTCTAAGGTCTCACTGAGGTCTCACTCTCACCTGTTTGGTGGCATTGCAGTATTTGGCACAACCTCTACTAAGCGTTGGCTTCAGAGGAGACGCGATGTATTCACAGCCAGTCTGGTGACTGTCCTGAGTCCACAGAAACATATTATTAGTACACAGATTAAATTCTCCCTATTTCCATGTATTAGTGGACACATTTTTTTTTTAATGACCTACTATGTTTGTATTCTGAGGATATAAATACTATACTTTTGTTACATCAATATAAATAAAATATAAAACCCCAAACAAACAATGCTGAATGGCTTACATTTATTTATTTAGATTTATAAGGGGAATTAATAATGATGCATTTTACCATTTCAGGACTGCCATCTGGACATTCTGTCTCAAAGAGGTAACTGCAGTGAACACAGGGACCCTAAAAACACAGTCAAACACAAATAAATATTTTATCTCTGACCACAGAAAGGATTTTCAGCCTGAAATAATTAAACTCATCGCTGGCAGTTAAAATAGCGAGTGAGTTGATCTTGTAATGGATAAATAAACTTTCAATCCCACCTAGGTATGCACAATTCACCATATTCACCATGTAAACACCTGACCTGCCATAAGAGGAACACATTTTTACAAGAGGGTTTTTGTTCATATAACATAAAAAATATCTGCACCTAGACAATAGCAAATGCTCAATATAGTCTCGCATTTGTATCAATAACGGGTCAGCCATGAAGGAAAGGAATTTAGACTTTTTAGCCTTCCCAGGCTAAAGGTTAATTTAAAATGTAAATTAAGGTCTATGTGCCTCAGTTCCTGCTTTATGTGGATAGCATTGCTGGAAGTTTACAATAATAAAAAGGTTTCTCCAAATGTCATCTCGGTATTCCATTAAACAGAGTCTGCTCTCCTTCACCAAATATTGTTTTTATATTGTATTGTTGAATGTGCCAATATGAAAACTTTTATATATAGTATGCATAATGTTCTGTCAAAAGGATTTGTTTAGATGAAACCCCAGTATGACCCCAATCTTAATGAGAGATTTATCTTATTGTATTTGGCATGCAATTCTAAATCCAATCTTTTACCTGAAGCTTTTGTTTCATCAAATAAAATGTAGCTACACTGAGATCAAACAAATAAATAGATCTGACAAAATTGCGTGTAAAATACAAATTTGTCAAATAAAGTTAGCATAAGTTAGCTGTCAGTAATCACTGTTGGACTATTGTTATGGGCGTTTTCCTCTGCTGCATTGGTTTAAAGTCTGCGTAATTTATGTCTGTATGTTTGTATAAAGTTTGACTTCTCACCACGGTGATCTTGCTCTCTATGATGTCACATCGATGAGGCAAGATGGGGAGGATGGAGGGCGGGTACAACAGCCCGTCAATCATATGGATGATCCCATTGGATGCCACAATGTTGGTGGTAACTAGATGGATGCCTTTCTCCCCCAACAGGATCTCACCCTGGAGGCATAGGAAGGGGGCACGTGTTTATGAATACTGCTAATGTTCACTGTGAATTAATTGTTAAACCACACAAACTATGCCGGTAATGACAGAAAAACTCTTTCAGACACTTACATTATCAGACACAGTTATGGTGATGATTTGATTGGCCATTGTCAGAATTCTAGGAAGCGAGGCCAACTGGTCAACTGTCACCTTCAGAAAGAAAAAATGTAATCGTCAACTAAAACTTCAAACAATTCAACATTGTATTGGACAGAACAAACGACTGTTCTTAAAAACGTCGCTATTCTTCGTGCGTTACCCAAACTGAAGCAAGTAAACTTTTTCCTAAGGTTAACATCACAGTTAAGGTTCTTTGAAAGACAGGTTCACAATTTTTCTGTGGCTAAAAAAATATTTGGCAGCTACATCTCTTAAAGGTACCACATCTACTACATTGAATAATATGCATCAGATGGACAAAGTTAATTGGACTGGGGGCATCTTACCACAGCCTGGACGAAAACATGGTGTCTGAGGAGTTCCTGAAGTTTATGTTTGGCCTTAAAAAAATAGAATATTAAAAAAAAAAGAATAATAATCAACATGCAACATAAAAATGTACATCTTTGATCTACAAAATTTGGAATAACATTTAGCTGAAGAACTAAATCGTTGTGTCTCTACTCGCTGTGTCCTTACATCACTCAGCATGTAAAGGATGCTACCGTCTCTGGCTTGGTCCACAGCTTGATTAGTGGGAACAAACACAGTAAGGGGTCCTAATCCACGTAGAGGAGGGGGAGACCCACAGTTCTACAATTGGTGAAAAAACAAACATATTCATTAAAAAACACATGTCAGGCAGATCATTCAATACGCCTATCTGCTGCATTGGCAGTTTAGAGTAACTATGGCAAATTTACCATGAAAATATTTTTTTGACTATGTGTTCTTGGTTTCAAACATGAGTGAAAAAGCGAAACGGTTGGAACCATCCTAAAGGTCACCAGCCAAGTCTACAAAAGTACACAAATAATATGTTCAATCACAGATCAATTTTTATGTCTGTAAAAATGTATTGGAAAAAGAACTAGTAACTGAAGATGTCAAATAAATATAAGATTTCACATTTTTTTTTACGACCTTAAATATGAAGGAGCAGTAATAGAAACAATCAAGTAAAAGTACCTCAAATATGCAAATTACTCAAGTTAGTTACTATACACCACTGAAGTTTAGTTAAGTGTTTAACCAACTGATGATAATCTTGGAAATCCTTTAATGATAAGTATTGAACCAACAATAAAAAGATTTCTTCTCATGAAAAATATCTGACGTTGCTGCTGAATAAAATACTCACATCAATCAGGGACAGGAAGCGGTTGTATTTTCCATCCTTAGTGAGAATCTCTCCAATGGTCTTATCAGCAAACTGGACAAACAGATTAAAGACGATTATACAAATGACTGACATTCATAAAGGGGAGGGGTCAGCAATTAGGTTCAACCTTATCAGTTTTTTACATTCAGTGAGCGTCAGATTTTTCCCACAGGCTGATATGGACTGCTGGCAATCACCAGGAGATAGAGTTAGAGTGCACAGTGGCACATCAGTAAGCAGAGAGTCACATAGTTAACTATTATTTGACATAACATAAAAAATAACAAATTCAGCAGTTCTTTTGAGGAATGTAAAGGTGTCAGTCAGTGTTTGATTATAATGTATTTCCCGTTTCCCTATTTGGTGAAGTGACCCTATAACTCACCTGTTCATCACGAGATGGCTTGTCAGAGAGAGTGTTTATGATTGGCCGGTCAATGATATGTATGATCCCATTGGCTGCTGGAAAGTTTTCCTGGAGGATGGTGTACAGCCTACTGGGGTTGTCCATCAGGATGAACCTCTAAAAGAGAGAGAAGAGAGACAACAGGACAAAAACCAGTGTGTTTATGTGGACTTTTTGTAATAATCATATTTCTTCGCAGCACAGGACAGGTTGAAAGCCAGTATGGACAGGAGGAAGGTTCATTAAAAAACATCATTAAACCCTTTCAAGATAGATAAATGTGTGACACATGGCTATAATCATACAAATGGATTTAAATTAATTAAACTACTTTTCTTGCTTGAGGGATATTCACCAACAGGTCGGATGTTCTAGACCCATAAGCAATTGCCAAAAACAAGACCTTCAGCAGATAACCTGTTTTATAAATAAAAAAAGTTTTAAAGTTGCAATTTTCTGTGCACTCAGCTGAGAGAACATGTCCTGTTGGGTTGAGAGTGAAGAGTCGCCTTTCAGAGTTAAGCAAATATAAACAAGATAATAGATTTCCTATAAGCTATAGGATAATTAACTGCATCCTATAATTGAGATCATAGTATATGATGGAGTTGTGGCATTATAGCTGGCCACTCCATATACTAAACTGGGCAGATAGAAAACAAAATTCATTGAAACTCCACCCACTCTTTGGCCTAAGGCAGTCACAGACAAACAGGAAACAAAACATATTGTGCTGTCTTCCGGAGACGCACAAGTGCATACACACTGAGAGACAAACAAGACGATTCACCTTTACCAAAAAACAACCACATCCAGGAAGAACACCCGCAGAAGGATACACTGGGAATATTAAGATCACTGGAATACGTCTACTTGTACAAGCTGAAGACTCCAAATCGTGAACTGGACGAGCCACAATTCAAAGTGAAAGTAAAATTCAAGGATTTTTCCAGACTGGGCAAAATGTCTTTCAGAACAGACGAGGATTTATCTTGCCCCATCTGCCATGACATCTTCAAAGATCCCGTTGTCCTGTCATGTAGCCACAGCTTCTGTAAATCCTGTGTTCAAAAATGGTGGAATGGGAAGCAAGCATGCGAGTGCCCCTACTGTAAGCAAAGGTTACCAAAGAATGATCCACCTCGTAACTTGGCATTGAAGAACCTGTGTGAGACCTTTTTACGAGAGAGAGAGCAGACTTGTTCAGCAAGGTGTGAGTCTTTCTGCAGTCTGCACTCTGAGAAACTCAGTCTCTACTGTCTGGACCATAAGGAGGCAGTATGTCTCATCTGCAGAGATTCAAGGAAACACACCAACCATAAATTCATACCCATTATTGAAGCTGCACAGGATCATAGAGAGGAGCTCCAGAAATTCCTGAAGCAAATGAAAGAGAAACTGAATCGCTTTGAACAAGTCAAAGGAAATTGTGACGAAATAGAAAAACATGTCAAGGTCCAGGCCCAACACACAGAGAGGCTGATTAAGGAGCATTTTAAGAAGTTTTACCATTTTCTAAAAGTGGAAGAAAATGCCAGGATCACTGCTCTGAGGGAGGAACAGGAGCTGAAGAGTGAAAAAATGAAGGAGAAGATGGATGCTCTGAGCAGAGAGATATCAGCTCTGTCACACACAACCAGAGCCACAGAGGAGGCGGCGAGAGCTGAAGATACTGCATTCCTGCAAAACTACAAAGCTACAGTCGAAAAAGTCCAGCAGAACCTCCTGCTGGATGATCCACAGCTGGTCTCAGGAGCGCTAATCGATGTGGCCAAACACCTGGGCAACCTGACCTTCAACATCTGGAACAAGATGAAGCACATGATCTCCTACTCTCCTGTGATTCTGGATCCAAACACCGCAGACCCAGAACTCGCCGTGTCAGAAGATCTGTCCAGTGTGAGATCTGGAGAGCAACAACAGCTTCCAACAAACCCGGAGAGGACCAAATTCTCCTGCTCCGTTCTTGGCTCTCAAGGATTTAACTCAGGGACTCACAGTTGGGACGTCGATGTTGGAGACAACAAGGACTGGGAACTGGGCATGCTGGGAGAGTACATCCAGACGAATAAACGCCTACAGTCTGGATTGTGGAGAATGTTGTTCTCCAGTGGGAAATTGTCAGCATTCACCGCATCAGGCTCGGAGCATTATCTGTCACTGAAGAAGAAGCTGCGGAAAATCAGGGTTCATCTGGACTTTGACAGGGGAGAGTTGTCGTTCATTGATCTTGATACCATGACCCATATACAAACCTTTAAACACACCTTCACTGACACCCTGTTTCCATACATTTACACAGAGAGTGGCCAGTCACTGAGGATTTTACCATTGAAAGTCTATGTGAAGGTGGAAAAGCCCATTTAGAAATGATTATTATATTTCCTACTGTGAGATTACAATTACTGGTATGCATTCTTTTAATCCATATCTCATGTTGTATCAAGTGTGGGCAATGAAGGGATTGATACATCCATGTAATGAAGCAGTCACTGTTGTCCATACTTGTCAAACATAGTTGGGAGACAGAAGAACTGCCACTCAGTGTGTCTTTACTTACAAATCCAGCTGAGCATGTTAATGACTGTCATCCATCTATCTAACTTTACAGGAGCTCATCCCCAGTGATGAAGTTCTGACGCTTTTATAGATAACGTAACGTTTGTGTTATTGATGTAAATTCATTCTAAACAGGATGTTAGGGCAGTGGGTTGTGGTGCAAATCATTTGGAGAGAACACAGATAATGAGAAAAAAAAGAGATCTAATTGGATACAAGGTAAAGGGGTAGTAATATCTTAAACTTTGTTGTGCTTTTTTCACATTATGTAAGATTTGAAGGAAATTAAATATACTGGTGATTTTGTTAAGCAGAGATCCATTGTTGACCATTTGTTATGATTTTTCTTTGATTTATTCTAATCGATGGACCAAAATAAATAAATTGATTTTAAAATAGATTTAATTTTTATTATTGTACAGATTATTAAGCACTTTGAGGCAAATTGTGATTTGTGAGTATGGGCTACACTAATAAAAGTATTTGATTTGACAATGACTGTATGCTGTTTTCTTGTAAGCATCTTTTAATAACGAGAATTAATTTTTATTTTGTGAAAAGTCTTTCCAACTTCATGATCACATGATTACTTCAGTTTAGCTAGTCCCTAATAAATATACAAAGGATTTATTTACATTTTTAAGACACTGGTCAAAGAAAGTTTTATGTAAAAGTTTTACGTAATACATTTTACCAAAAAAACACATTTTTGAGGGCTATGTAGTTAGAAGAAGGTGAATTACCTTTTTGTCTTTGCTTCTCAACTTGGAACCTCCATACAGGTTAATGTCTCGTCCCTCCAGATCCTTAGAGAGGTGCTGACCCAGGATCAGGTGGTTTTTACAGACCAGTTCCTCATTTATGCCCTGTATAGATAGAATAAATGAATAGTTCGATAATAAGGAATGTATTTATTGAAGATTTTGTTCCAGCTAGTTACTGAAATCTGTTTATCAAGGGTGTGGCGCATGATATGGTTCTTCATCAAAACTGTAGTTAACCATATAACGAACCATATATGAAATCTGTTCTATCTCGTCTCAAAAAATGTTATGCCTAACAATATAAATGTGAAGGAAGCTAAACACTGTTAATCTGCGACTAAAGACTCCACCAAAAGTCCAACTGATTCAAGACATTTGCAAGAGGTAAAGTACAACCCCGTTTCCTGCAAAGGATGTTTCCATAATAAAACTGTGGATGCAAATATAATCACGGCCTTAATATAATCAACATGATAGAAAAAGGGAAAAAGAAAGATCTGTGAAGGTCTGAGCGACTTTCAAAAGAGCCAAATCATTATGGTATCTGGGTCGAAGCATTTACCAAACAGCAGGGATAATTAAGATAGGAATAGTTGCAATGTTTAATATTTTCCAAATAGCGGTATACAGCTTGCCCTGACTAGACAGTAGTTTGGGAATTACATGAATTATTATAGATAATATAGTCAAATGAGATTACTTGCAGTGATAAGGTGCACTCAGCAGACTTCACATGCAGCGGGGGGGCTGGTTAGGTTTAGGCAACTAAAACCTTAAAATTGAGTTGAAGGATCATAATCTTTAAAAGATTAAGGTCACTTAATACATGTTCTTTCTCTGTTAAACTAGACAATGATCAATTTGATCAAATATAGCTTATCTTATAATTGTTATCATCTGATCTTGTGTTGCTAATGAATCAATAAATAGATGTCCATGCTAAGCAGAGCATAGCAGCAAAGCTCTAGACTCTAAGCTCAATACTTATACACATACATTTCTTTCAGCCATGTCAGTGTGACCTGAATCAGTTAAGGAAGGACCTGCCAACTATGTTATTTATTTTTTATTATTTTAAAGAAAGTTTCAAAGTTTTCAAAATATAAAATAGATTTTACCACCTAAACAAACTGAAAAAATAAAGCTGTATTTCAGAAGTTTTTTTTAAATATAAAATCAGTGTATTTCTACAATATACACACACTCAATGAGGAGGACATTTAAAATAATATTGGTACATGCAGACAGACAGGTAACCTACAGTTAGAGGTGTTTTCAGCAGGGGGATGAAAGCTGTGAAAGGTCCATTGTGACTGAGCAGCATTGAACAGCCTCTCTCTGAAATACACACATACATACATTAAAGGTCAAAGGTCATGGCAGAAAAACAATACAAAACAACAACCACTATGGTGCGAGAACATTTTTTGATGTTTGAAATTCACTTGGTAATTGAGCAACATGTCATTGAAAATACAAGTAGAGAAATAAATAAATAGAAAAATAATGTTATTATAATTTCTCTGCATTAATATTTCCATTTGAAAATGTTAAAAATCACAATCATTTATGGTGATGTCAATCATGTGCCAATATATAATCCATGGTCACCCCCTAGGACTCTGTTTAGTTGGTAAGAGATTCTGGTTTATACATTATTCAACTATTTTATCTTAAAAGTCTAAATTATTTTCATGGACTTCAAAATAGTGTTTTTTATTACTGTGAAAGAATTCACGACATATTCGTTTCTGATTACCAAAAAGGGCCACGGCCTCGGTCAGATTTTCTCTCTGGCTTCCACTCCTCCCAAGTTCTATAAGCTGCTCCATCAGGTTCCCATAACAACGTCGACCGTCGCCAATCTGACCTGCCTCACACACACACCTGAAAAAGGAGGACCAGGTGAAATACACACATTCATAAAAACACACAGAGCTGAAAGACAAAGGCCCATATTCAGACCTGGTGTTAACATCTGTTCAAGGAGGTCACAAGTGAGCAGCTCAAATTATGTCTGTTTACATCTGACTTTAGGATCCTGAATATGTTAATGTTATAAGTAATGAGATCTCAACTTCCCGCTCTGTATTCAAACACACACGGAAGACATCTCTGTTCATTAAGACCAAATGATGCTGTTTTTAAACCAGTCTGTACGGATGTGCACATTGTCAAAGTGTGTTGTGTGACAGCCTGGAGAAGAAATCTTGTGTATATCAATGTTGATATTGCGTAGTCCCTGAGAAGTGTAGAAATACTTTTCTATAATTTAATTATTTTCAATTTTGAACCTGTACATGGGTTGGACAACGTCAGCTGCGTAGGAGGTCCTGAATGAGTGCCAGGAATGGATTTGCATTTATGAAGAAGAATGTCTAGACTAGCCCTTGCACATTTAAAAAATGTGTTGTGTTGTGTGTAGTTTTGGTCCTGGCTCTTAGAATTCAAAAGGGAAACCTTCAAAATGTGTGTCTGACCTGGGTTGTCCATCCAGTCCAGTCTGACAAGCAGCTGTGGAGTCACAAGTGTCTGCTGAGCATGCGGAAACCAGCTCACAGCCAAACTCAGGACTGCCACCTATAGGGGACATGCCAAACATACACTCACAGCTGGACTGCGGTACAGACAGACACAAAGACAAACCAACACACAGACAGAGACCATGTGGGGGGTTAGGTTAAGATACTTAGCACAGTGTCAGAGTTCAGATTTTAATTCTAAATGAAGTAAAAGCAGTAATTTCTTAAATATTACATGTCCTTATTCCCCACCAAACAACATGCTCAAAATAATTCTGTAAGGGACCTAAAAGATTTCAGCCTTGAGGTCTCCTCACCTTGTTGGGTCCTTTAAAGAGACAGACGGTGGAGTTGATGGGACATCCTCCATTGTTCTCGGAGCAAGGGTTTCTGGGAACACAGATCTTGCCATCACCCTGGTAGTCAGGCTTACAGGCGCAGCTGATCTTTGACCCCTGAGAGGAGCACTGGGCGTTGACATCACAGTCTCTAGCTACACAAATACCTGAACAGGAAAATTTGAATTATAAATTAAGTCAAAATGAGACTCAAATATATTTATCCCCAAAATAATTTAAAAACAGTTGAACTCCCATGTTCCCTTCTGTTCCTGTATTATAGTGATAAATATAGCAGGTAATGAAAAGGTGCCCTTGCAAAAAAAGAATCCATTCATCAGTTCAGTTCATTTGGAACATCTGTGCCAAATTGGAAATATTTCCTTCCTGGTGTTGCAGCTATATTGCATTTAATCCAGTTTCATTGTATAACACCAAAATCACAACATTAATTATTGTATCCCCACACAATTCACATATTTTAAGGTTGAGATCATATGGTTACAATATTAGAGAAACTATTTCTGAAATGAAGAAAGTTAAAGATTAGACCCAGGACCAGTTCATGTGTCCATTATCTCATACTTTGTCAACCATGAAGCTGAAGTCATTTTGTATGCATGCTGTCCTTCCACTTGAATAAACTTGAAAAAAAGATGCTGTCAAGTTGGAAACAGTGTTTGAAGTTGGTCAACTGTAATATCATAATGTTCTGTAAAAACAGTGTTTTGCCCTTTACTCAAAACCCACATTTGGGAACCAAAAGGATTAGTTGCTGTACTGATTGTAGCTTTGCATTTTTAATATACAATCTATTCATTTTCCTTCATTCTGAGTGTGTAACTCATTCAACTATATAGTATCCTCACAAATGTGACAATGCTCTCTATTTTATAGGTATGACAATAACTGTTGAGAAACTCAACAGCAGTCAGCAGGGTTTGCAAAATGTTGTTTGTTTGTTTTTTTTTTAATAGCAGAAACATTAATGTTCTACTCACTGCTTAGTACCATTATACCAGAAGTACAAAGAGTATTGTATGAGTTAGCAGGGAGTGATTTTGGACCTTGACGAAGGAAGGTAGAGAAAGAGAGGAACCATGATATAGTTGTAATCAGGTAATAGTCCCACTCTGGATGTTCTGTATTTCTAGAGGTAACCTGTGCGTACATAATAATACAAGCTGTGGGGCCGATTCCATTAGATGACCGTCTTTGCCACAAAATTAGCTATAAAGACGATTTCTTATTTATGTCAACGGCTAGTCCCGAGCTTACCTTGGCGTCATTAACTACCTGGATCCGCTGCTCCTACTGTAGCTCATGCAGCCACTAGCTTTGTCACACATGGAAAGGAAAATAACGTTTTTTTTCTAAACCAGCACAGTGTAATATATTCTGTAGAGTGGCCATGTTTTAGGATACACCTGAGTCACCTACCTTGCTAAAAACTAAGCGCAACTCTTAAACTTGTTCAGCCACAGCTTTGCTTTGAACTGCTAACATTAGCATGCTAAGGCTAACTGGACCGAAGTACCCACAGAAGTAGCATAAAAACGGTTTTATATGAAGCAGCATTCAAATAAAAACAGAAACATATCTGGGAGAGTGAGAGTGTGTTGTATTTACTTGCACATTTGCCCAGTGGATTCTTCCTGTATCCGGGCAAGCATTCACAGCTGGCGGCGTCTCCATCTCCTTTGCAGAATGAGTAGGGGTTGCAGTTACTGCACATGGTGCCCACTGTCAAAAACACAAACACAACAGCTGCTGACTGCAACTAAACATCAGACAAAATACACATTCACCAGAGCAATGAATTGACACAAATATTTTAGTTGGACATGGACAAGGGATATAGAAAAGTATATCAATTCAGCTCAGTTCAGCTGTTACTGTTGCCTAGTTGCCATTACATTTATTAAGTGCACAACAATATCAATCAGGGATCAAACAATCTTGTTAATATTTCACCCTGTGCTTGGTCATTGACATTATTCTCAGTGTGGAAGACTCGATTTAATTTTAGTGTAGGAAATGTATTATGGTAAAATGCCTGTGAAGGTTCTCAGTCATCCAGGTCATGGTAATATCAAGTGCGATTCAAAGACTCCTTTGAATCGCACTTGATATTCTGGTAAAATATTTGCTCAGTTGATTTCAATGCACAAAATAGTATTCACACACAGCAGTCAACGGTATCTCACCCACAAATTAGGTAATAGAAAGATTTTCCAGAGCTACGGAGAATTTATGAATGTATATAATCTGATTTAACACAACAACATGCAGTATTGCTGTCCGATGTAGGCTAATATGATTTATGTAATATGATACAGTATAATCTGGCATTTCCTTTACCTTGGTCACATGTCTTCCCTGTGTATGGTGGCTGACACAGACACTGTCCATCACCCTCTGGACCTTTATTGCACACTCCATGCAAACAGTCACATACTGTAGAGACACAATGCCAGAGTACAGTCGTAGTTTATGGAAAAAGCTCTAGGATGCTCTTGAAGCTTCTGAACATAAAATTCCGATTAGTGGTATTGCCATATACAGTATATAAACATAAAGCCCATTTTTTTTTAACCAGAGGAGTTAGTTAGGTCACAACGTGAGAGAGCCTACCTTTGTCACACTTGTCTCCAAAAGCGTTTGGATTCTTACATTCCTGACAGGCAAAGCCAGAGAAGTCATCCTGAAAAGATTGTTTTATTATTATTTTAAGACTACATCAACAATTTCAATCATAAAATATAAATAACCCTCGTTTGTTCTTCCCCAGTAACCCCTCCTCATCACTCAAACACAAAATAAATGGAAGTGGATGACTGATATCCTGTCAGTGAAGTACACTCGTTGATAGATTTAAGCAGTGATCTAATCTATTAAATATGGATTTATCATCAGTGTCAGAGTCTGGGTAAGATTATGGGGGCCCACAGATACACAAACAGCACTCCTGACAGATAGAATACTGACATCGCAGATACAGGTCCCATTGCCAAGGTCTCCATCTATACAGGCTCCATGGAGGTTACAGATCTTCCCTGACCAGCTGGGACAGGCTGCAGGTATACAGACAGACAGACAGACGAGTTAACTTCTGATAAAGGTTCCTACACACAGATGTGCAACTGCAACTGATTATTATTTTCATTATTGATTAATTAATAATTAGTAATTTATGTGTTTAGTAGTTTTGTCACCAAGATATGTTCAATTAACTCTTATTAAGAACAACGATAAACTTCAAAACACACTATTTGTTACCACCCTTGGAAAAAACTAAAACAAGTCCTTGTTATTAATTGAAAAATAGAATAAACTAATATTTTGGCTCTAGTTCAGAAATGGTTTAATTAAAAAAAATCTTTGTAATTAATAAAATTCACCAACTCTCTCTTCTTAGCTTAAAATGAGGATAGGGCGAGGAAGTATGATTAAGTGCAGTTGTTTGGTGTGACCATAGCAGATCACGGTCCTGCCTACATGTTAAGTGGTCGTTTTTACGGTATGAGTGCTTTTGATTGTGTGTGTTTTTGACTGTGTGGGTGTGTGTGTGTGTGTGTGTGTGTGTGTGTGTGTGTGTCTTACTGAGACACAGCGTCCCCCAATGCTGTGGGCAGCACTGTGGCTGCATGAAGCTCTTCACACAGAGGTGCTGACATCCTTTTAGCTCCATCTCTGAGCCGCCAATCTGCACCACATAACTGCATCACACAGTGAACATAAGGTGAACAAACTTCAAAGAGTTTATTAGATTCTCACTGCAACATCCATGTTCAACCAGCATTTAACTACTGGAGCTGGTCAAGGTGTCAAAGGCAAACGCCACAAAATCTGACACACGACACATTTCAGTACAGTACTTGAGTTAATCCACTGCTGCCAGGTAAGTACCTGCAGTTGGTGATGCCCACGTTGCTGAACCCATGGGGGCAGCTGCTAGTGGTGGCTGCTGCACAGGAAGTGCAGGAGGTGTACATGTCTAATCTCTGTGAGACATCACAGCGACCAGGAGGAGAAGTCTGAGGGAGCAGAGGATATCTGTGACTAAACAACCTACATCACAATCTGAAAGCATATTTTTTCTATAAACTTCATAATGTGATTCCAGTAATCAAGCAAGAACCAACAGCTTCCTCTACAATTCCAATGCAACTAACTGCTGCAGGGTCACCAAACCTCTAACTGTTCCCGGAATACTAAAACATACATTTAGGAAACGGAACATGGCAAACAATACACCAGAATGTTAGCGTAGGCATTATGAGAGAGTGTTAATATACGAGCATTAACATTTACCTCTAGACATTGTTGTGCTTACCTATAGCTATCTATTTGCCAGACTAAAAGTCATGATGTGACAGGTCTCAGTGTAGGTGAGAAGCCAGACTTCCTTGTTTTAAGATTCTGTGACTCTTAGGTTCTTTAGGCCTTTAACTTTAACCCTTTAAAGTTTCACTCTTTGCAAGAACTCAAGTTGAGTCGACAAGACCCCTGAGCTTGTATTCATTCAATGAATATAAGCAAACCCAAAAGATCTACGAGTTCAGGCTCTGAAGGGAAAGCAAAGTGTAATTGCATACAATATATCAGGGCAAAGCAATCACACTATAATTAGGAGATCAAAACAAACATCTGGCACCTATCAAGGAGATCGAAGTGTGTTACCTGTTCTTGAAGTGATGTTTGCAGGCAGAGCAGCAGCAACAGCAGCAGCAGCATGGCTCTAAGTGTCACATCCAGTGGGAAAAAAAGAAATCCACCAACTGAGTGTTCTCCTCAGTCAATAGAAAAAGAGTCAGCAGTGAAAGTTGACCCTGTGTCGAGGTAGATTTAGGTCTAAACCAAGTTTTCTCCTCTCATATGTAGTCTGAACGTCAAGCGCAACCTGCTGTACAAGCTACAGGAAAAAACACACAGATAACAACATCCTCTGTGCAGCACAACTATGAGAAAACAATAGAGTTGTAGTCCAGCAGTAAGGAGTGTAAGAAAACGGGCTGCAACCTTCTGTTGGCGAGAAAAAAACAAGATAACTTTAAATCTGAAAAAAACAAATACTGGCTGGATCCAAGCACCCACCTTTGGGATTACCAGCACTGCTCTCGACTCATTGGCAGCCTTAAGGCAACACTCCTTTTAATGTGAAAATGAATACACACTAACTCACAATTCTAACTACGCTAACTCTGAGCTCAGTGTCCGGTGGGGCAGAGAGCAACAAGAGGCTGGACTGACTACTGGCGTCTTTTCCTTTCTAATCTAGGAAAAGAAAACAGAAACTGGCACCTCCTGGAACCTCCCAGCAGAGGTCATCTCCTCCTACTGCTCCCCTTGTAGTACCAGCAGCAGTACTTGCAGTAGCAGTACAAGTAACGATAAAGTAGCAGAAGTAGCGGATGTAACGGCAGCATATTTGAGTCACAACAGTTATAAT
The DNA here is from genome assembly GCA_016785305.1 of Colistium nudipinnis. Taxonomy (NCBI): domain Eukaryota; kingdom Metazoa; phylum Chordata; class Actinopteri; order Pleuronectiformes; family Rhombosoleidae; genus Colistium; species Colistium nudipinnis. The sequence continues at coordinate 999,182 of JAFBJU010001289.1, forward strand.
ACCAGCATTATGTGACAGCAGTAAAGTAAGAATAGCATAACCATACACGTATTGAAACTATTGAACATAGACAACAGTAACTGCAAACCACTGGATCCCAACCTGGTGGTCAAGACCTACAGAGAGGTCACGAGATAATCCGCAATTGAGGAAATTTGGGTTTAAAAGAAACTGCGTATGAATATTGTTCTCTCTTTTGATCAAATTATTACTATTTGCCTGTGGAATCATGAAATCTTTAAACCATCATAGATTTGAAAAAGTATTCAAATAAACAGGCCGATAAAGGAATGCCGCTCAGGGTGAGAAAGGGTTGCCTTGAATTATATTGACAGTGAATGTTGTGATTTCAAAACAAAATAAATCTCACAAAAATAAAATCAAAACTAAAAATATTCCAAATGAAAGGAGTTTTTGAGAAATATCGCATTAACGATCACCAAAAATTGCCATCAAAACCTTACTTTTCCTAATAATTTCTACTGTAAAATGTGCTCCCCAGCTTCATGAATGCATTCATTACAACTGCGGATAATAGCAATGCTTATTTGGTTGTTGAATTTTGTCATTTTCAGTAAGATGTAACCCATAGGACATAACTGGTCTGAAGAGGAATACAAAAAAAAACTGCAGGGACGTCACTACATTTTACACATTTTTTATCTTTTTTATCTTTTGTTTATTTACATTTTCTCTCAGGGGTTGCCTACAGCATATCACACAATCTGAGGTCAGAAGATCTCCCAGTTTTTCTCCTAGATATGGCCTGTAACCATGAAGACTATGTGAGACGAGAGAGCAAGAGATTGTGAGAAATGCTCCTTCTTCCTGACAGGAAGTTTTGGGCGGAATTCACTCCTGGACATCCCAGAGGGAACCGTCCAGCCATTTGGAGGGATTTCCTGGTCAGCTGACACAACTCGTATGCTTCTCAGCAAAAATAACAAACGTGAAAGTGGAGTTTCTTTCCTGTTTTATCTTTGTTCGTTGTGACAAACAAATGACAGGTCGAGCGGGCTGAGTCTCACCAGCGGGAGGGTTAAAGGTCAACCTGAAAGCAGTCGGAACAATGGCAGGAAGCAGGCCAACTTTCAGGTGGTGGCAGTGGACAGGAATTGATCAGGAATTTATTGCTTTGCTCACTGGCTCTCCAGCAGGAGAGGGGGGACTTTTAAAGGGTTTTGTTATGCTTTCAGAAATTTGATTTGGGTTTAAGCATTTGGAACAACAAAACATCATGTCTTACATGTGATTAGCATCGTCTCTAAATGTTTGAAGTAAATGGGATTTATTTTTCTCAGGTTGAAACATTTTGCAATTCCATGGTCACATGTTTGCCACACTTCGTGCCACCATGAGGAAATGGGGACTATGCACTGACTTTATAATCATTCATGTCTTGAAAATTTGCTTCAGTGTCAGTCTGACCACATCTTTAGAAAAATCACTGCTATATCAGTTTAAAGTGAATATATAGAGGGAGTACAATAGTCTGACAGATATTGGGAATAACTGTGGATGCATTTTTATCTAACTTATGATGCAATTCTCTGTGTTGCCTTGAAGATTTGAAGACTTGAAGTTAATAACAAAACAGTTTAAACAATGTGCTAAGGACGCCACCATATTTGTTATCTGCGAGTTCTCCAGAATGACACTAGCAAAGACAAACACAGTCACTCATTGCTGACTACTGATAATGTGAGGAAAAACATGAATCAATGAGAGAGAGAGAGAGAGAGAGAGAGAGAGAGAGAGACAGCAATTAACCTTTTGTACAATGCAAAACTCCCCCCTGAGCCCCACTCCCTCCACCGTAACTAAAACTCTTTTGAGTTATATTAATGCCCACAATGCACAGTACACTTTATTGGACATTTATTGCCACCTGCAAAACGAATCTGTTTTTCTAAATAATCTCATCCCTTAGTTCTGTTGCTCACTTTGCCCATATAACAATTTGTTATACACTTATTTACTGTTAGATAATGTTAATGTTAATATTTACTTCTATTGATTCACCAAGCCTTCATTTTCTTAGCTCTGTCTCCACTCAATTTCCTTTTAATGTTACTATTACTTGGCATTAAAGTCAATTCTGATTCTGATTCTGAGACAAAGAGAAAGAGAGAGAGAGAGAGAATCCCAGTGATTTTTCTCAGCCTCAGCATATGCCTCCAATCAGCAATTTGAGCCGGAAAACCGCCGAGCAGACAAGAAAACCCATGAAAGATAAGAGGAAGTGAGAAAGGATTTACTATCAGTGCCACATACGTGTCACAGAAACTGTTTATAAAAGGGGACTTAAACTGGACTCTGTCCAACCAGATCACATATTATGAGTCGTTTTACCTTCACCAGGTTGGTAGATCCCCAGCTATGAAGGGAACCCATCCAACTCAAAAATGTAAAGCTAATGAGGAATTAATCCATATAGTCCAGAAACGATTAACAACAGTGCTTTCATCATCTACAAAATGGAGACAATTTACCCCAAACGCCATTTATCGGCTTTAATTTACAGTCGAAGATAGCATCTCCAATGGAATCAAACCATTTGATGGTAAACTTAAACTCAATTGTCAGTATAGCTGTTAAGTCAAAACAGTTTTAGTTGCTAAACTTAACTGTTAACATTAAGCAAGCCGTTACAGCTGCCACTCTAAATAGAACTAATCCAAGAAGCCACACTCTGCTGCTACACCAACATCTGTCCAATCTGAAACAAACATTCAGGAAGAAGAAATGCTGCTTAAATGGACAGTTAGCTGTGAGCCAGTACGGTACAGCCCAGATAATGAAATCTAAACTAAACAACCAAATTCATAGTGATAGATAATTGTACACTAACTTCTTTACCTCTTTTTCTCCAAATCTAGCAGTTCCTACTTCTAAAGTGATGAAATCTTTCAAAAACGGAATCAGTTCCCTGTCTGGCTAAATTTCCCAGACCAATCAAATGTGTTTGATACAAGAAGAAATGCTGTTCTCCCAGCCTGACTGTAAACATTTGCTTTTCAGAATGCATCCTTATCTTGGCATATGTGATACGCGATATGATGCATGTTTATTATTATCCAACATTTCTTTACATGAATGCTTTAGTTGAAATTCTTTCCTTGGTCACCTGACCTACTGGTACCCATGAATGCCAATCAGAGGTCAGATTTCCATTTTGCTGATCAGACGTTTCCTGGTACAGTATCTCTGCCTTCAGCCTGTGTAAGCGTTTCGAAAAAGGAAATCAGTCAACTTAATGATGAGCAGCTCGGACAGACAGGAAATAAAGGAAGTTGAACGAGTTGAAAGGTGGCGGTGCATTTCGTGCTGCTTAAATGCCAAGTCATCAAAACAACACTTGGCAGCAACAGCGCTGAACTGCTGACAAGAACATTTGGTGAATTATTTCTTCTTTGTTTTAAGAAGTTTTTGTGCACACTGAAAAACAGGTGCTTCTCCACAGTGCCAATGCTAGAACTTATACTGGTCAATAGCTGAACCCCCTAACAACATTTTGAATGAACCACAAGTTGTTTACAAGTGAATGCAGAGGCATTTGTAAAATATCTTAGTATGTTAGTAGTATGTTAGTTAGGTTTGGCATGATTTTAGCTCCATACTTTAGTGACAGTTTTGATGCAGAAAACATCGAGTGACTAAAATCTCTGTGGCGCCGCAGTCAGACTGGTTTCCTTGTTAAATTGCTGCATCAGCTCAAATGACCACTGGGTGAGGGTAGAAGCTGCAGTGTCATTAAGCCAAACAGGAATTTGGAGTTTACATCTTCACTTTAATTCAGTGGCTTTTCCCTATAACAAGACAACAACAGATAACATGAACAACAGTGGAGAAGAGTGGGAAGGTCCAAAAGTGGCTGGCTTCCTATTTGTCAGGTACAAAAAAAATTAAACAACACAAAACATATAAACATAATAGTCAAGGATAATACCAAATTTCAGACATTTCAGAGTTCATGTTAGAAATATCTGGACCTTTCATAAAATATCAGGTTAAGGATTAAAAACTGCCATTTTCCAAAGCAGGATTTAAGCAGTCAATATTAATAAAAAGCTTCAGAATATAGTTCAGTAATACTGCTTCAATTAAAGTGTGCAAGAAATAGAATCAGAAAAGCAGATTGTGCTGAGCAACTGTTCGTCTATGTGTGTGTGTGTGTGTGTGTGTGTGTGTGTGTGTGTGTGTGTGTGTGTGTGTGTGTGTGTGTGTGTGTGTGTGTGCGTGTGTGTGCGTGTGTGTGTGTGCGCGTGTGCAGACATCAGCTTGGGTTTCTGTGTTACTTAAAACAGTTTGGGAAATCCTCTCTCTCTCCTGTTTCAGAATAAACATGTAAAATGGAAAGATAGAAAAATGATTTTTGGTTTTAAGATCAAATGTATATAAATAACTTGCATCAAACAGCTTTGGAGTTGGTAGAGATGGATTTTTAACTTTCAATGTACCTAGGCTGGCAGTTTCCCCTGGCTTCCTGTCTTTGTGCTATGCAAGGCTAAACATTTCCTGGATCCTTCTGTGCTCGATGCACAAGATGGACAAAAACAGGAGGATTTACCACGAGTGACAAACCATACTTTAAAGGTAATGATGAGGCAAATGGTCCGAGTCCTTTGGACTCTCTGGAGCTCCCCCTTCCGTGCAACATCCATTTGTTTGTCCGTCTTTTGGTCAAGTCACCCACTAAATAAATACATTTTGCTCAGTGTGAGACACTTTGCAAGGAGATGAGGTTGTGCAAGGAACTTGCATTTGAGCTCCTTGTGAGATCACGGGTCCCTCCCAGTCTACTGTCTATTATGGCAATCTGGTGTCCATTTAGCCAGGAGGACATCATCATTGTTTCTTTTCTGCGGCAACACTGACCAGTAGAGCCACATACATCTCTTTTGTTCTGTAAAAAGTATGCCTGAAAGTGTCAGTATAATCCAAAGAAATAATGTCTTATTTCTTATAGTAAAATTTAAACAATTAAAATGTGCAATTATTACTGGAACGATTCATGATATTGTGAATAACAAAACATGTCGCCTGCGTGCCTGTCTGGATGACTTTCGTGGTGGTTGGAAAACACATTGTGTGAAATACTTGTTTTGAGACCTACCGAGTCCTCGGAGTTAGACGTGAAAATGTGATTAAATAGGGGAACCTTTTGAAACGTTAGTCCCCATGTAATGTTCAATGTTCATGTGATGTCAATTATCCCGGTCATGTGATTATTTCACCTGCAAATTCGCTCCCACCTAGGTGATGAACAGTCAGTGATCTGTCATTCAACCAATCAGCCCGTAAGCTCAACAGGAAGTTCCCGACTGCACAGTGCCTCCCATTGGCGAGCAAGTAATGAGATCAACCTCTCTCTGCTGTCGGCTCCAGGAACAAAGACACACCACTGGACCTCACCCTCTGCGCCTCCGCCGCATCTGGGCGGGATTTCCTCCCCTCCGGCAGCAAAATGGTCCATGGTGAGGTGGCAGAGCAGGTCCGGGCCCGGCAGGTCATCGAACACCAGGGTCAAAGCCTGAGGGTACGTCTGGTACCCCAGCAGCACCCGATCCAGGTCCCGGATCCTCCGAGCCTCACGCAGCTGGTATCTCTCTCTGCAGGAAGATGGTGATGAGGATGGATACAACCAACATCCAAAAAACATTTATCATTAATGCTCCAGGAAGTTTTTAGAGTAATTAGTCGGTCAAAATAACCACCATTATGCTGTCCTAGAATTTTTAAATGAACTAAATGGACTGATGAGCGGTTTGTTGTGTGCTTAGGGATCGAAATATAAAAGCCTTCAGAGAGTTGTCAGACTCTCAAAGCCCATTTTAGCTATAAGGACTCTGTCTAGGACTCTTATTATGCCAAATAGAAACACTGTAATTATGTTTGTGTTCAATGTACTCTTAACGTAAATTTGCTTCTCAACCAGTATTAAATGCTTTGGAACTTGGTTGAGCGTTGATTCAATCATTCAGTGTACGTTTTTATTCTTCCCCATGGTTTTAATTGCAACTTCGCACCACACACATCTTACCAAGTATGTGCCTTTCAGTTATTCTTATCCAGATGAGCACAAACACAAGGTAACACTGTGCGTTTTTTAGTTTTTTTTTTACTTGCTGCCAAATTACAATGTTTCGCATTCAAAGGACCCAACTATTTCACAGTTTAATTAAGTGAACCTGTAAACAGTTCTGCTCTTAAGTGATTAACCTGGTTAATAACGGCTGTTTCAATGTGATAATATGGGGGAACAAGGCTTCAACTGTGCTGACCTGGAGGGAGGTTCTTTGGCAAAGTCAGGCAGAGGATAGCTGATGTAGTCCTCATCCAATAGGAACACATCAGTGCTGGTCAGGATCAGGGTCCTAGGCTGGAGCACGGGGGACAGAGCTGAGCCTGAAGTGGAGGAGGGCCCTGAAAGGGTGGAGCCTTGGCTGAGCATACTGCCGGGGATCTGGACCTTGAGGAAAGGAACAAAAGGTTGGAAGCAAGAATAACAAATATACATGTGAGCTGAAGAAATAATTCAAATGTACCAAGTCAGTCAATGTATTGGGACAGGATTTAAACCTGTAATATTGTTTTTTGCCACTGGAAGGCAGCTGAAACAATCTGAGAACACAGTAGCATTGAGAGCTGGAGCGAGAGAGAGAGAGAGAAAAGGCAAAGCAGCAAGGAAGCTCAGTCTGACTAACAATGTAAGAGTAAAAATAGTATTTAATAGCAACAATGATATATAATATAATGAAAATAAGCATAATAGAGAAGTAGTATCAGGTCTGAATCATTTGGTACTGGGATCTGAGATATCTGCAGAATTAGGACAGATACAGAGAGAGAGGGGGCGGGAGGAGAAGCGCAAACTACAGGAGAGATAAAGTGTTCTCTGTTAAGCATGACCATCACCACCACAAAGGCATTACAAGCAGAAATAGCACAGCAAGAACCTCTATAACAAACACGAACTAGCCCACTGTATATCACAGAGTACATTGACTGCTTTTGTGCAGGAGTAGCCCCAGTACTCCCAATTAAATCAAATCCCAAGATTCTTACCTGGAAAACCAGAAGGTACAGCAGGACATTAAAGGAGCGTGACGATAAAGACGCTGCGCTGGCCAAAGTCTTCCTTTCTGCCACAATGAATGTCAGGTCTCCCATCTCCTCCTCACTGGGGTAAATGAACTTCACCCTGCTACTGTGGACCAGCTCGTAGTTCTGCATTTTACCTGCAAGAGGAAACAAATTCACTTGTTGTTTCCCTTATAAGTCAGATCATTTGTTTAAATTGAGAACATGGTCTGTAATCGAGGCAAAGAGGGTAAATCAAAACATTGGGACACAAATATCTTTATCTCACAAGCAAACAGTAAATGTAAAAAATGGGTGACGATGAGATCAATTCGTAATTTACTATACAAGTGCACAGCATCTGTAGAAGGGGTAGAATATTCATCATCTGTTTTGCTGCAGGTTTTTGTGGTAATTATGTTGTCATTGCTGTATTATAAAGTGTAACTTTCAAATTGTTAATGAAAACTATGTCGATCTGTGCTTCTTTCACACTGTCATATCCATCTTAATATATTCTTTTGAGTGTCCATGATATTTCAGTGTAACTAAGAAATGGGGAACCAGAGAGTAGTTTGCACTCAAAAAGCAGAACAATGTAATGTCCAATTTGTAGACTATGGAGACAGTGGTGACAAGAAAATACTTTAATTAGGATTTACTGAAAAAAAAAAAAAAAACATTTCCAAAAGCACACCAGCATACCTACCTGTGTTTGTGTTGGTGAACTGGGAGTAGAAATCCTGATCCGATGGCTCTGGAGGAGGAAGCTGTTGCTGAAGACTGAGCACCGACATCAGCTCCTGGAGAAAGACGCCTGTCCCATAACTGTCCCTGCTGAGACAGCTTACGATGTGGTTGGCAGAAGGACCTGCAGGTGGAAGGACCATAAGAGAGTAACACAGTGCATTCAATGAATGCATTCAAACGTGTGTGACCTCTGCAGACAGTTGAGCAAAAATGGAAATCCACTGACCTACAACTCTGAAGTATTGGTCGAAGAGTCCCACGTTGACAGAAAGCAGCTCAGACAGTCCGATGGACAGACAGCAGCACAGACACACGTCTGGATCTCCGGGTTCTGTAATGTCCAACACTGACAGACAGAGATATAAAGAGGGAGATTGTGGTCTGTGTTTGCTCATTTAGATCCCAACTAGATTGACATCCCTCTTCCAGTTGCACATTGAAAAAAGTAACTAAGTCGAGGTACCATGCAAATCCAAACGAATTAAATATATCATACATACGCATGCAGGCAACTGCTAGTGACCAATTGATACAGGCTATCAGAAATGTTGGTGATGTAAGCTACAGGGCAATATTCAAATAGAAAGTGGGGGAATTAGTCAAATAATTTATGCAGGGTGGGTTAAGTGGCTGTTCTTTCCGGGGCTTGGCAGCAATGACCCTTATAGCAGTTTCCTACTGCCAACCATCAACAAGAAATAAAAGAATGCCCACAGTAAGCATTTACTATGGGACGCTTGGCTTGATCAAGTACATACAATTGGCTTAAATGCTAAACCAATTATGCCTGTTTAACGTACCCGAGTGATGGCCGAGTGTGGAGGCAGAGTCCTCCAACAGGAAATAAATGGTATCAGTGGAGAGCAGCAGACAGCAAGTGAGCTCTGACTCTGGAGACGTGTAGAGAACCACAGACAGCCACAGGACCTGTCTCACCTCCTCCATCTCAGACTAATACAGGTTAAGGACAAATGTATGAAAACTGTATCATTGTTTTAATAGAAGCACAAGAACTGCCAAATGCATGAAAATGAACACTGCTTGAAGACATTAGTGTGAGATTGGAGATAAGTATTATATATAAGAATATAATGGGCTCTGTATGTGTTTGTGTGTCTGTGTCCCGTACCTGTGCTATATATCTGTGGAAGAAGGCCATCAGCTTCTGTCCTCTGAGCCCAGCCAGGAGCTTCAGTGCTGGGGAAAGACCTGGAATGAGGTGGGGAGATGGCTGGTTCTCCTCCAGCTGGAGACAGGAGGAGTCCCAGCTTGGGGAGACAAGGAAAGGGAGAGATGTGCAGAAACTATGAGACAAAAGTGAAAATCAACAATGTTAATAAGCCCGATTTTGAGAAAAACTAAATGGATGATGTGCTTATAGTTCACCAAAGTCTGATCAGCCTAGTATGAGATTTTGATTTTTAATTGTTTTTATGATGAATGTCTGAAACAAGCAGAAATGTCAGGGCTGAAACAATATCCACATAGAATAAGTGAAGTAACCACAATGTGCCCATCATCGATTGAATTTCGAGAGAGTTAAAACAGGTAAAAATAGACCACTGGCACATGTCTATAAGCTTGCGCATCATGAGTTTATTGAGAATGCATCCCAATTGTTTGACTGTTCCTTTGCAAAGGTTTTCTTCTAAAGACTTGTCCATGACTCTTTTCCAGTGACTATTTCATTTGCCTTCCTAGCAATCCTACGAGCATATATCTCTGTAAACATTTAATTGTTTTTTCTTGCTGATAGAAATGCACACAAAAAAAAAAAAATGTAATGACTTGGCTTTTCCTGAAAATGTCTGTGAATCACCCATTCCTTTATAAGCTAATTAAAGTAATTGTTACATTGTTTAACTTATCTGAGAACACAAATGTCCTGGGGAGCCCAAACCTTTGCACAAAAATGACACAAATATACATTTAAATGTTTGCCTTAATGCCTTTCATGGATCGGTTACTCTTTTACTCACATTAGCTATTCAAAGTAAATTTAATTTGAACCAATTTGGCGCAAACTTGTACATGTTACCAAGTGGTAATTACACTTTGATTGGTATTGGTAGATACATATATTTTTATTTGGGGTTTTCACAATTGTACTGTATGAAAATATTTAATATAGTTTGATCAGTATTAATCTGTTTGGAATTGTTTTTAAAGAAGAATGACTAAGACATACATCCTAAACAGGATATTTTAGACTGTAAATTTGATTAAAATTGTTATCACAATAATGTTTGTAACTGACCTCAGATATCTCTAGATGTTTCCTATCATTTTGCAGTCACAGGCAGAGAAAGCGATCTACGGTGGGCTAAACCACCGTGCTCTATAAATATACCTGCCAGAGTTGTGTGGTTTCTTTGCACTGGCACAACAGCACTGGTCTCTGGATCTAAAGTGGTCTAGAAACACAGTAACAACATGTCAAAAAAGGACGTAACACTGGGAGAAAAAAACCCGAAAGGGTCCAACTACAGGTCACAATTAGCTCAGACCAGAAATGATAAGATTTGAATGTCTAAACAAGTAGTTGTTCTTCACCTTCTCCCTGGTGTGGACAGGACCTGCAGGTTTGGGGCAGGGCCAAAATCCTCAGCCCCTCCAGGGAGCCTCTACGCTGGCTCAGCTCCACCGAGAAGGAACTCCTGTCCTGGGACAGAGGGAAAAGCAGCAGAAGCCTCTGATTTCCCAGCAGCAGGTCCACAGTGTGACTCATCCTGGGTACAAAGTGATGGTCAATTAACACATCATGTCTATATTAAAGTATAAAACAAAGAATATTTGAAGACATAAATGTATAGACAAGATGTGTGCCGCCAGATTAATAAGACCTTTTCCTGTGTTTATTTGCAATCATTCAATAAAAAGATAACTATCTAAAATGTGATTAAATAAACATACATGTAACTAACTGGAGATTAATAGTTGGTATTTAAATGTCTCCATATTCCTATAGTTACACTTCTGTTTCTTTTCTGGTAAAAATATATGAAAAGTATACAAGCTAGATTATACGGCCAAGTACCTATAAATCAAACCAACCTAAGTGTGGCAAGTATGAAAATATTTAGTGTGGTAATTATCCGTTGGCCATAACTCAAAATAACAAATAAGCTGCAATCCATTTCGTTAATTAAAACATTCGTCCAATCACAGCCTCTGTACCTCTGGTGGTGTTTTGGGTCAGGGCAGGAGGTTTTGCTGGTTATGTCCACAACCTGTGGATGGCGCACGACAGAGCTGAGGGGCACACGGACAAGTCTGCACCAGGAGGAGGAGGGATGAAGGTCAACATTGCTCCTTTCTCTCTCTGCCAGTTCTCTGAAGTCCACCTTCAGCACCCAGAGGTGCCGGTGGGTGAGGAAGAGCAGAGAAGGGAGGAAGGGTTCCTTCCTCTGGGATGAGATGTCGGACAGGAGGGAATGGGTGTCCAGGGCAGAAGAGGAGGAAGAGGAGGGTATGAGGTGGGCTGGGTAGCCTCCCTTGGCTCCCTGACTCTCCTCCAGCTCCCAGGAGTTTATGAGTGAACGGGGGAGGAGTTGAGGAGTCATTTGGGGCTCGGGGTCAGTGTGAAACTCTGCTGTCTGGAAAACAAGTACGAAGATTTTTGTTTTCCAGGTGCTCTCAAAACATGCACTCAAAACTATATATGCATTGAACAAAGTACCAGCTAAATTGTCTCACGTGACCTGTAAGTTAGATCTGGTGCTGCCCTCTGACCTGAATCAGTGCTGTAAGCTCGATCCTCGTCTGCCGGAGCTCCTCTGCCTCGGAGAAGATGTACCAGCGAGTTGGCCCAGACTGAAGCCCAAAGGCAAGGCAACAGTCAGGGAGCACGCCTCGGGATGACAGCTCAAGCTGGGAGTACGGCAGCACAAAGTCCATCTGTAGTCCCGACAGCACATCCTTCATAGGCGGACTCTGCAGCTGGTCTGAGACGAACGGATCACTCATTATATTTCATCTTTGAGCAAAATAGTTACTGCACGATAGGTCACTCACATAATCTACTGTAACTGTATAGGTGAAAATCAAAACAAAACTTCAGAAAGTGGTATTAAAACGACAGATATTCCTAAATTGTGTAGTTGTTGAAAACAATATCTTTTGTTTTCCATCAAACATTGACCAGTTACGTAAAGCAGAATTTATCAAAATATTTACCACTTACTGACATTCAAGTGTTACACAGCGAATTAATTTTTTCGAAAAATAATTTGGAATTTATCAGACGATTTTTGATTTATTAATTCGATGCAAAATGGGTCGAAAAACATAGGGCATCCACAACTTTACATTCTGTTTAGGCTGATTTTATCCATACCTTTGTTCTGATTGGTCCATGTGAAACTACTATGTAGGTACAGTACTCCCAACAGTTTGTCGGTCAGCACCAGAAACGCCTCCTTCTGCTTCACCTCCTCCTCAATCTGAAGGCAGTAGCAACACAGGACCCTACTGACACGCAACACCTCCTCATCCTCCTCATCATCATCATCCTCATCGTCACAAAGCTTCCCCGGGCAGTCATTGGCTTCTTCTTTACGAGGAGCAGCAGCCAGCGACGTAGATGAGGAGCAGACCGACTCCTCCATAGAGTCATCCAGACCCATCTCAAAGTACCCGTCCCTGGAGGTTGGACTGGAATAGTGATCAATAAAAAAGTGGATGAATAATGAGCCCTTCTCTTGTACCTAAATAATTCATTTCAAACATTGTCAATGTAGGGATTTGCTCAAAACAAAACTGTGCAACTTTCTAGAAACCTATACAAAACAAATTCAAATCACTTACTACTAAAAGTAGAATTAGTAAAATTAGTAAAATTACTACTTTGTGGGGGGTTACAAAAACAAGAGGAAACGTTTCAAAAGCCCAGAAACCAGTGAGAGATTGTATGTGTTGGAATTACCTGGGACTGCCCGCGTCGGTGCCCTCCACATGGGTCGGAATCTCTCTGGATTCAGACGCCCTCTCATCTTTCTTATCCTGCTCCTCGTCCTCCTCCTTCTTCTTATTTTCCTCCTCCTCATCCTCCTCGACTAGGTTGGCTCTGAGACAATGGGAGAGGTGAGTAATGAACTCTTTGTTGGAGGAGAGGGAGATCAGATGAGAAGGCAGTAGTGGGCACCAGGTGGCGCTGCATGTCAAGCAACGAGTTTCAACTGGTCGGGAGGTGGAGGAGGAGCAGACGCAACTAGGACAGAGACAGGAACAGAAATTAATCAAACTTTCCGTTTAAGGCATGAACACTGAGTAAACCCCTGAGGCTTTTCTTCATTGGACAGCAGCACCCCCGTTTGAACACAGTGTGAACTACACCTGCCTCCATCTTGACTTACTTCTGGCCATTAGCAGGAGGTAGCAGGATAGAGGCCTGAATGACACACTACTGCATAATGAATAACAGTTATGAAGAAAAACAAGTTGCTGTAAAGGGTATTACTGTGCTACCAGTTGTACTCATAATAGTTACATCTAAAATAATACATCTAAAAAGTAGCCAGTGATTTATGGATATAACAAGTTATTTGATACTGACCAGGCAGTAGTAGCCATAGAAGAAGCCGCCGCAGCAGTAGTAGTTGTAGCAGCAGTAATCCTGGAGGGAGCTCCACAGAGTGCATGATCAGACAGACAAGCAGCAGCAGGTAGTTGTGTCTGCAAATACATTGAGGAAATAATTAAAATATTTATAATTACAAATAGTAATAACATTACCAATTACCTAGATGAGAGTGACATTGTAAGTATTGATTAGACAAAAAGGTTGGGCTTTGATGGCATTAACCTATTTAACTTAGCATGTTACCCATTAAGTCATTCTTCATAATGGTTAGTGTCACAGTCAAAATCATTTGTTATTCAACATATCCATCCACTTTTTTACAGATTTGTCTTAGTTCCCACCTCCCTTGTATCGATAACAATGTCTTTTTCTTTCAATCTTATTTGTACGGCTCCAAATCCCAACCTACACTATAGATCGGGACAAAAGTGGAGAAGAAAAAAAAGGATTCAGAGTGGGAAGCCATCTGCCTGAACCCGTGTCTTCCTAACTGCTGTCCTATTGTTCATGGACAGAGACCAATCTCCCGCCCCAGTGTTCCAGGTGCATGTGACTACCTTGATGGGTTCAGCAGACAGGAGGTGTGTGTTGGCGTTAAAGCTTTCTGGGGGAGGAACAGTGTCCACAGGAGAATGAACACTGGGGGAAACTGTGGCTTCTTCTCTGCTCGTCACGCCTGAAACGGGGAACCAAACAGCTCAGTAACACCGAAGAGAACAACTGCGAGTCTTTAAATATGACAAGTCTTTCCTGGTCATCCTGAAAATCTTATTATTGTCAGGATAAACAGGTAAATGTGGTACAGTGGTACAAGACACAATTCACAGTATATGTAGAAACGAACACTCAAGGTCTGAAAAAATATGTATTTTACTTCATTTTGATCGATTAATAGAAACATTCCAGTTAAAAATTATGTTTGGGGTTTTTACAATTTAGATTTATCAGTCAAAATTACTTGTACTTGAATTCAATTATTACAGCCACCAGTTTACTAAACGGAGGTTGGTGAGTGTAAGTATCTACTCATTCTGTGTGCAAAGTCTATCTGCTCAGGTATTAAGTCATCAGTGCAAATGATTGGGTTTTTGCATATTTGTTCAGCTATCTCTTAATCATCAGCCGACATAAAACATACCCCCCCAGCTCTGCACAGCCCTATACATACATGATTACCTTGGCTGTGGCAGGCAGCCTGCTGGGCCAGACAGGAAGAGGAGGAAGAAGTAGAGGAAGAAGAGAAAGAGGTGACAGCAGGAGGAGTGACAGCAGATGAGCAGTGGGGGGAAGAGGAAGGGGGAGAGGAGGAGGAGAGGTGAGGAGGTGCAGCAGCAGACAGCCTGGTCTCCTCACTGATCTGACAAGACAGAGAGGAGGAAGCCTTCAGAGAGCCGCAGTCATCTACATCATCAACCAGATCACGTCCTAAAACCTGCAACCAGCAGCACCATCGGCAGCAGAGCCACAATCAGAGCCACACTTTCTACAGACCTGTCAACACTGATTTATAGCCAATTAAAAAAAAAAAGAGGCCTGTCCTTTTTCATAGTTACAAATAGAATCACTGCTGCACACAGGTTGTGAGAAGTTGATGAGCTAAATCTGTGCACGAAGTTAACAGAATCCGCTGACTCTTGACAGGTTTTGTATTTTTCTTCAGATCTGTTCATGTGCACATAGTGCAGTCAATATTTTTCAGTTGCATCATTTATGTTGAGAGGTTTTCTCCTGCAGAAATCGTTTGAAATGCAAAAATATACATTTCTTTAGGAAATATAAAGCTGCCAAGTATGACAAAGCACTTTCTTCTTGGATGCCCAGTCTAGTCAAAATCCCTAACCCAGACAAGGCTCTTGTTGGACCAACATGTTGCTCGATTGTTATTTAATGCACATGGTATTTAGAATATGTGTGCATGGTTTTTGAGACAAACACCCAAACTACAACAGCAAGAGTAACCAGGATTCAAAATAAAGGAACATTTATCTCACTTGTGTATATAGTTTAAACAAGTTAAATACACACAATCCAAGTTTCATAGATTCTGGTACATTCTGGCCTCACACATGACTTTTTTTGCATGTTTTCATTAAATATTAACTTTGCTGCAGATGTCTTCCTAATTTAAAAAGGTCTTATCACTGGTGTGGAGCTAGTCTGACCTAAAAAAAACACCTACATCGTTAGGACAAGTAGCAAATAAAATAGGCTGAAGTGGTGACTGCTGATAACAGGTTTTATATATATGTTAGCAATCAACTTGATATACTAGTCACATCTATTTGGTAGATTAAATCTTTTGGTGATTTCTGATCAGGTTAGAATCCTAATTACCACTAAATACCACTACAACATGTTTCAGGGTTAATCATTCTGAAAGCTATGAAAATAGAATATATATTTAATCGAACAGTGAGCTGCTCATGAGAGCAAAAGGTAAAAATCGTAGTAATCAAATCAGTGCACAGCATGAATTTATTTGCTTTGATATTTTCGATGTATTCAATAATTTCAAGAATAAAATATTCAGTTCCGTCAGTAAAATCCTCGAAATCCAGTAAAATGTAAAACCCTCAAATCCTCCGCTATTTCACATTCTTAAAAGATAACTAGATTCTAAAGCTACTTGTTTACACTTGATATATGATTGAGATTTATTTTTCAGGGGTAACTGGTCAAAAGGGCAATATATAGTTACAGTTTAAAAGTGAATGTAAAAAAAAATAAATAAAATAAAAATACAAAATTAAGTGGGGAAAGATGGCGTCAATGGGACAGAGTGTACCTTTTTGTCGCTGCAGCTCATCCTGTCTTTGACTTCTTTGGCTTTCTGAATGGCTTTCAGCACTTCCACTGTGTCCAGCTCCTTCTCTGTTGTCACTTTACTGTCGAGACAAACCTGATGCAGAAATAGAAGATAAATAGACATCTGTCAACACATAGAAAGCTGTAAGCTCTGTTACTCAAACATCTGTACATTAATAGCAACAACTGAAATAGTAGTGGTAGTAGTATAGTAGTAATAAGAACTATGAAATATGGTGGTTTTGATTTTGTACCTCTGCTGCACGGTCTCCAAACTGGGCCAGGACTTTGGTTCTGTAGTCAGGGACGATGCACATGGGGTTACTGGACAGATTGAGTTTTTCCAGACAAGGCAGAGAGCCGATGTTTTTGATCTCCTCCAGCTGGAAATATACAAGCATACATTTTTATTCTTATTTTTATGTTTAAGACAGAAACAACCTCAACTTACTCACTTGTCACATTAAATATTTTGCAAGAACAACGGTTGGATATTTCCACAATATATTTCAGTAAGCTATTTTAAAATAATAAATTATTCAATATAGAAATATATAATAATCAACGGCATCACTGCAGCACTGGCAGAGGAATTATTCCATAAAGGAAAAGCTTCCTTTGACCCATTTTGTCTCTTTTTGGAGAACCGTTACCAGTGAAGGAACTGACCAGTGTATATAGCAGGCATAGCCAATAATCATAATCATAATCATAATCATAATCATAATCATAATCATAATCATAATCATAATAATAATAATAATAATAAATCAGGACATCTTCATTGTGAATACCTGGGCCACTCGGTTGTGGCTGAGGTCCAGGTTGACCAGAGAGTAGAGCTTGGTGAGGCCGGTTAGTTGGTCCAGCTGGTTGCCAGCTAGGCTTAGGGTTTTTATGTTGCCCAGACGAGTGTGAGCAGCCTCAAGGACCCGCAGGCTGTTATAGGAC
Source organism: Colistium nudipinnis (assembly GCA_016785305.1). Classification (NCBI taxonomy): domain Eukaryota; kingdom Metazoa; phylum Chordata; class Actinopteri; order Pleuronectiformes; family Rhombosoleidae; genus Colistium; species Colistium nudipinnis. The sequence continues at coordinate 1,016,352 of JAFBJU010001289.1, forward strand.
AGATCCACGTGGACCAGGTTGTACAGGTGCTGCAACCACAAAACAACTGCTTTTAGTTATTTTAATAAAAACACATCTGTACAGGTGCCTTTATTTTTACTGCAGGACTAGCTGCATTTTGCAGCAGCTCAGCAAACGTTTGACAGCACAGGTAACGTGGATTGCAATCTTTGAACTTCGTTCACAGACATTTCAAGATAAGGATATTTTCACAATTGTTTGACACTTAACAGACTGAGCAATGTATTCATTAATCTGAAAAATAATAACAATAAACAATTGTTATAAACAATAATAAAAATAATCTTAATTTGCAGTCCTAAAATGATACAGACAGTGTCCTTACAGAGATGATGCGCTCATAATATCATATACCTGGAGGTTTTCCACTGAGGACAGCTGGTTGTAACTCAGATCCAGAAACTCAACCTCACGAATTAGTTTCTAAAAAAAAAAAAAAATCAGTGTCAGCACAAAGAGCTGAGAGATTGCTTGATATGTTCCTCTTAGATACTGTATGAAATCAAAAGACAGTCAAGAATCAAGATTTATGATGCTGCCAAAACAACAGTGTTGAGTGAAGGTTTTCTGTGTTTTGGCAGGTGTGCGTCTCACCACTGAGCCGTCGATGGTGCTGATGCAGTTGTGGCTCATGTCCAGAGTGGTCAGATTTTTCCACACAGGAATAATGGCAGTGACAGGACAGTCGGACTCCACCCCCTCAGGCTCCCACTGGGAGAACTCGCTCGCCTCTGGGACCAGGATTGACTGGAGGACACAATGAATGTCACAATTCATAAAACAATACACACTGTACATATTTATACTTAACTATTTAATCTTAACCTTACCATCATAGTTTCTGTGGACCGATGGATACTCATAGTTGCCAGACTTGACCTCAGAGAAGACAAACCATGAATCTGTTGAGAGCAGCACTCACTGATCTGAAGTCAGAGAAAGACAGTAGTTATGTTTCAACTTATTGTGAATTTTTTTGAAAAGTTAAAACCTCAATTATTACATTATAATCAAATGCTTTTAAGGGAGGAGTCTTTGTCCTGACATAAACTAGAGAATAGCATGGTAAAATATAGGTGTTGTTCAGACAGAAATGATGCAAGTGTACAGACGAACGTATGTGGACGACAACAGTCAGGTACCTCAATTTGTAGCAGAGATTTAAAAACTGACAGGTCAAAGGGAAGACTGCTCTCCTGGATGTTACTGGTTCCTACAGGCCCTCTGGCACCAGAGATCTAGCCAACAGAAACAAGTCTAATGAGCACATTTGCCACCTCTGCTTAAAGGAAATCAGGGGAACACACTAAACTGTGAGACGTTGATTTGAATAATAATTATTTAAAAAAAGAGATTTGTGACCTTGAGGTATCGCAGTCTGCACGTGAAGTCGAGGATATGTCCAAGGTCCGTTTTGGCATCTCCATTACAGCAAGTCGGCTTGGCCTGACGGAGCTGCTGGGAAACTGAGTAAAGCTGCAGAGGACTCAGTGAAAACACCTCCCCAGCCTGCAGCAACTGCTCACCTACAGCACAAAAACAAACATACACAAATGGCAATCTGACACTGCTTTTTGGGTATTCATTAAATAGCTTCTGCGGACATATTTTTAGACTCATTATTGACAAAAAAGAGTCAACTAAGTTTTGATTTTAGAATGGACTAAGTGTGCCACTCATACACCCACATGATGTCTATTAATATGCAACGTCACTGAGAAATAAACAAGTACAAGTACTCATTCAGGTTTACTGCACTTTATTTCTAATCTGAACAATAATTAGTGTTTTACAACACATATCAGTAGGAGTTGCAGGATGAGAGCATCTGACTTTATATACCAGGGGTCACCAACCTTTCTGAAACTGAGAGCTACTTCAAAGGTACTGAGTTGTACGGAGGGCTACTTGTTTAACACAAACTTCCTGAATAACAAAGTTTCACAGATCAACTTTAAATAATAATATATGTGAAGAGAATCCAATATTATTATTTCTTTTCATTGAAAATATTAAGTTTTCTTTTACTTTATTGCCATGTTTTCTTTATTTTGGGGGTAAAAACCACATCTAGCTGCCAAGGGCTGCTTCTTGCGGGCTACACAGGTGGTCCCTGTGGGCTACCAGGTGCCCGCGGGCACCATGTTAGCAGTGCCTGTTATTTACACTGGTCAGTTCCTTCACTGGTAACAGTTGTCCAAAAAGATAGAAAATGGGTCATGAGAAGCTTACCTTTATGGAATAACTCCTCAGCCAGTGCTGCAGTGATGCCGTTGATTTCCTGAAAAAGATTAAACCTGGATTCACTTCAAAATACTCAATTTTGATTGTCAAATAATGATTTTCTCCTTTGTTGGCTTTCTTGACCAAGGTTTTTTCAACACATGGCAAAGATAACGTCATTGAGTTTAACAAATCGAGCCTATAACCATTTAATAAAAATACATGCTATGATTCAACAGTGTTATACTGCAGTACCTTAGACAGCAAACATTGCTTCGTCTCCTTCAAAAATAATTACAGTTACATAGTAATACAACATTGATGTAGCTGAATAATAAACGAAAACAAGTTTTTATGATCATTTAGACCGTACATGTTTGTGACTGTCACATGTTAATGTATCATCTCACATCATATGAGAAAGATTTCATCTCGGCTGTTTACTCTGAACGATTCTGAAGACTTGAGAAAACACTGCTCTGTTGTCCTTCTTTCATCATATGATCAGTCACTGACGTCACTGAATCTGGTGCTTAAACTGATCTGGAACAGCTCTTGGCATCCCTGAAAATAATAATCATTGTCCTCAAGTAAAACCAAAACTGTTTAACCTGTCAAACCTAAAAAGTCCCTCACTCGCATTTTATCCTGCAACTTACCAGATCGCATTCAGGCTATCAGCCACTTGATGCCACATGATGAGAATTATGGTTGATACATTTTTTTTTTTAAAGGATCAGATGTTTATTCCTATAAACATGTTTGTCTAACGTTGTCAATTATTTCTAATTAATCATCTGTAAAATGTTAGAAAATTGAGGAAGATCACAATATTCTAGAAATTAAACACAAAGATAGTCACTATACATCTGTATAAAAGAATCAGAAGCAGCAAACCCCAATTGTGAATCTGTAACTAATACATCATAAAAAGGCATACAGCTTTATGGAAAACCTAAATTAATATTGACCAAAGCGAAGTGTCATTTGACAGTGGTAGATTCTAAAACCCAGTTTGGTTTGGAAAAAACTTGACTGGCTTGCACAAATCCCTGACCTCAACCCCATCCAATACCTCTGAGATGAACTGGGACACTGAATGGGATCCGGCACTTAACATTAGTGTTGAACCTTACTCATACTCAGGGCTGAATTTGTCCAGGGCTCAGGACAAATTCCTGCTGCCAGGTTCAAATATCTGGAGAGGAGGCCGTTACAGCATGTAATGGCTTTGGAATCACATGTTCAACTTTTAAAAGAGGCTGCATTGTTCAAGAGACAACACAATGTTGGCCATGCAGTAAGTTGGGCTGCAGTATCAGAGCATATATTCAAAAGCATGGCATCATGTCTGAAGTACCGGCTGTCTGAGGACAGGTGTAAATATTAGAAACATGAAATGCCTGGACAGGTTGTAGTACATGTGCCAAGGGTTGTAGGCAATACAAAGCACAGGTTTACTCACATAGAGATGGAAGTGAAGGAAGCAGGCGAGTGGAGTTGGCGTGGCCTGTGGGAACTGCTGCAGCAGAGTCTGCAGGTAGAGCTCCAGCTCCTTTTGACGCCGCTCCACCAGACTCTTAGAGTTCTTTCCCAAAATCTTTTTAGGGGGAAGGAGACGGCGGTCAACATTCTTTTCTACCGTCAGCTGGAGAGAAACACACAAAAGTAAAACATATATAAATTGACCTTGAATCAGACCTTAACATTGAACATATTTTTAGATAATGACAAATGAAGAAATTAAAAATAATAATACATTTTAAGCCAAGTCTGGTTTGCGTTCTCTTCATTTACAGGTGGTATAAACCAATGGATGTTTTTTCCATGGTCTGAAGCTGAATAAGTTATCATTTGTCTAAACTATTTAACACCATACTTCCAAAATGAAAAGTAATGTATTAATGATCTAATGTCTTATGGTTGTTAATGTGGCTAAGATAACATCTGGAAAAAAAGAATTGCAAATAATTATTCTGTTGATGAATTTAATCCAATAATTATTTCCAGTAATGGCAAGCCTTTGCTTTATTTATGTCTAATTTAAGACAATTTAATTTTAAAAAGAAAAACTACTTGTGGTGTTTAATGTTTTTGATGTTGTATTAGGAAAATAAAGTAGGAAAATGATGAAGGATGAATTTGTTTAACTGCAAGCCACACAGTTTGTTTGTATTCGCCTTTAAGTTTTATTTAGTGGATTTCTAATATAATAATACTTAATGAACTTAAACACATTTGAGTATTAATGCTTAATGTGACCACTAAATCAGTGAAGTGTGCTGCTTCATGCACAACAGTGCCAAGCTGAATTCAGAACAAAAAAAACATGATGAAATTCATATTTGTTGAAAACACTTCAATCAAGGCCACTTACTTTTTCGTGGAGGTCATGGAAATCACTGTAGCGGTGCTTCACAGTCCATTTGTGTTCTCCGTCCATCACTTCAATGATGTAAACCTAAACCACAGGAGGGCAATCAGTGCCAACCAAACTGTTGTACCCACTGCCACATTATTAACAGAAATGTTTTTTAAAATTACAAAGATCAAAGATCACCGTCTTTGTACTAACGCATAAGTTCCAATCTCAGCATATAGAAATCCCCCATTATCAGGTAACTTAATTCCATACTTTGGTCATGTGATAGCAATTGAACCATCTCTGTGACAGCTCAAACAGAAGATGGTTCTGGTGCTAAAACCTCTTTCTCAGACTGGGATAGACACTAAACTTTGAACAGAAATATTTATCTTTATTTTTTAAGGTGGGTTCAGAAGCAAATATCTCCTGGATGGCAAGAATCTTTGCAAAGATGTCATAGCATGGCATAGGAGAGGAAACGTTTAACCTGAGCAGAAAATATGGTGGTGAGATCCGAGATCAGTCAACTGATTAATATACTGTATATATATATATTACATATATACATATACACACACACAAATAAATCAGTTGACTGATTAATATATATTTACATAAACGTGTTGGTCACCACCACTATTGTTGAATGGGTGTGGCTGTAAAAGCTGCAGTAGTCTATGAAATATGTGAACCTCGAAGGAAACGATGAGACTGTATGGTACAGTTAGCGTGAAAAGTAGTCACTAGCTTGCCCGGCATATCATTCTCTGTATTCTAACCTCCAATGGATGCAGTAATTAAGGGTGTCTTAACAAGGTGTGTGTTTGTTATACGGGTAACTTATTAGACAATAACTCGCTGTCACTTACTTTGACAGACCAGAGGCTAGGCTAGCTACAAGCTAAGCTAACAGACATTAAGCCAGATGCCGCTTACAGTGTAGTTTTCCACCAGCTCCGACCCGACAACGCACACTTTTCTCTCCAACGCCTCCTCTGGAAAAGGAGCCGACTCCATCCTGAAATCGGCCAAATAAGATATTGTTAAGCAAAACGTCTATTTGAACGAGATTGGAGGATTCTCAGCGTCTGCCCTCAGTTAGCCGACGCCATGTTTGTTGTGATGTTGAACGAAGCAGCTGACTAAAATTAAATAAAAAAATAATAAAAACTTTATTGACACTGACAATCACTGAACCCCTTTTGTCCATTTCGTCCAGATGTTTTATCTAAACACATGATCTCCACATGTAAATTCAAATTACGTAATTTATCGGCTCGCACAATAAAGTTAATGTAATCTTAATCGAAGACTATAACGAGGAAAGTCGACCGTCTTTCAAATATTTATCATGGAACAGCAACTCAGCAACAATGGTGAGGTCATAGCCAGCAGTACCTTAAATGTCCTGGAGAATAACAAGTCTCAGACGCATACACTAGAGATATTTAATACGAGAATGTAAAAAAATATATAACAGTAATAGGGTTTTAGACTCAATATGAAATATAGATTGTGTTTATTGTTTCCTGAGGAGCCAGAAAATGCCATTTATTATTTGTTAGTAAATACACAAACAAAGATATTTGTCAAGAACCATCACTTCGTGACATTAACAATAACAAGGTTATGGGGGTAAATAAACACATAGGGTATCAGTGTATTGCAGATAAATGGTGTATATTGGACAAAGGACAGTTCTGACCGGAGGATGGCGCTAGGTGCACAGCCAAATTTGTTATAATTTATGCTGACAGCAACAGGGATGTAACCAATTTCATGGTAATCCCTAGAATATTTAGGTAAGGTGTATTGCCACTGCACTATACAATGCATGTAAAAGGTTTGGTATTAATCCATCCATTATGTCCTAGTTGAGATATTACAGTTTGCACCGAAGTGGTGGAATATCTGACAGACATTGACAACCACATCATTGTCAGAGCTAAAACTGAAATTCTTATTCTTCATTATAATGTTGGTAAACTTGGGCCATTTCAGACTAAAGCTTCATCTAAATTCATGTGGGCAGGGTACATGACACAGTCACTGACCCACAACAGAGACAGCCTTAGGAATCATTACCACAGTGGTCCTGCTCGGTGCTGCTGCTTGTTGTTTCTGTATAGTGAGCCTGTTGTAACAGGAGGAGGATATTCTTCATTATAATGTTGGTAAACTTGGGCCATTTCAGAATAAAGCTTCATCTAAATTCATGTGGGCAGGGTACATGACACAGTCACTGACCCACAACAGAGACAGCCTTAGGAATCATTACCACAGTGGTCCTGCTCGGTGCTGCTGCTTGTTGTTTCTGTATAGTGAGCCTGTTGTAACAGGAGGAGGAGGAGGAGAGGGGGTGTAACAGCAGCTTTGGATCAGATTTCAGCTGCTTTAACCGAAGCCGACTGAACCATACTGCTGCAGGGTGCTGCTTTTCTGCTTATACCAACAACAGCACCCAATCTGATGCACCTCCAGGCTAAAATGTATGTTAAAATACCGAATACTTGTGTGTGACTTTAATATTTCTTAGAAATGCATCAAATTGTATTGTGATTAATAGGCTATGGACGAACCTGCAAACATGGCCCCCCCTGCTTCTGTTAACCCCTTTGAATGGATCCTTCCATCTCTTTATCCTGGCTCGGAGGGGAAGACAGCCTCACTGTCAGTGCTGATCAGAGCTGAGTGCACTATCACTGCTGGCCCATTACTAAGAGAAAGAAAAAAAAACAGCATTAAGTCAGCTAGAAGAGACTTAACACCCCTCAGCTCATATCATTTTACTAATCAGAACAGCTAAGAGCTTATTTCCCTTTCAGAAAGGTAAAGTAGAGACATTAGAGGAACAGAGGAGGGCGTGACAGAGAGCCAGCCGAGCAGGCAAGCTGCCTCTGCTAGGGAAGGAAGAGCCGGCGATGCACCAGCCAAAGCCAGAGGTCAAGAAAAAAAGTGACAGAATAGTAAAAAGGTAGACTCTGAGGGTGAAGGAGGTCATTCGTGATCTGAGCCAGAAACCCAGAAAGCAGCCTCTGTCTTTGTTGTTGTGTTGGCCACCTCGTGAGGAGAATGTGAAGAGAGCAGCAGGGAGCAAGGGAGGCGACTGCGAGAAAGACAAGAACATGCTGTCAGAGATGATGTGCAGGAGGAGCTGCCAGCAGCAGCAGCAGCAGGGTGGAAAGGTGGCTCTGCAGAGGGATGCTGCCAACCGCAGGAAGCACGGCTGGTCCAAGAGCTTCAGGGGCCGAGGGCAGGCGCGGAGGACAGGGGGGGGAGGGTGGACCAGGGGGCGGAACCGCCATCACCAGCAACACGATCATCACCAACACCGTGGACACCTCCAGAGGCCGGTGATGTCGCTCCGGCCCATTAATGTCAAGGGGAACAGAGTGAGGGGGATGCGGGCCCCCAAGAACACCAACCAGTTTCTGATGCACGAGAAGTACCAGATGCTGCACATGCGCTCTGACTCAGTAGGGAGCGACAGCGGCAGCAGCAGCTCGGACAGTGACACAGAACTCACTGACATGGACTCCTACCTGGGCGTCCTGGAGAACGCCAGAGGAGCTCTCCTGGACAGTCCCAATCCACACGGCTCAACAGTGACACCACGGCAAGTCGTGGTACTGCACGAGGACAGTATGCGTCTGCAGGAAGACGGCCTGCGCCTGCACGAGGACAGTGTACAGATGCATGAGGACAGCATGCAGTATTTCCCATCTGAAGACGACCTGATGAAGAGCCAGAATTTCATGCAGAGGGACTTTGTTGAGTTCTGTGACATCCTGTCATTCTGAATGAAAACTTTCAGGGGGCCATTTTGTTCTCAGCAGTGGGAGATTCAAGCCTCCAACTGTGTGGGGCCAGGTTTGTTATGCTTCAGTCACACACACAAAAAAAATTGGATTTCCACTTTATAAAGTCATTTAGCCTCAAAGGTTTAAGAATCTGTTGACAGACTGAGATCAATCCTTTGGTCAAAGTTTATGAATAATATTATTCTTAAAGTGTTATCTTCTACATATTGCTGTAATTATCTGCCTTCATTTGTATTTTTTAGATACTGGCGCTTATGTGTAATGTTGTAGAACAACAAGGCAAACTGCACAGAGAGAAGGTGGAATTAATTTCTTTAGGTTTGAGAAAAAAAAATGTTAATGCAAGATTGAATTACATTATTAAGATGGATATTTCATAGTTCATGTCTATTCATGTACAGTATGTGGGTGCTGTAAAGTGCTGCCTTTCTGTTGTTGCACACAAAAGAAGATGGGTTAGGTGGTGGGAGTGAGACCTCCTAGCCAATCAGAATCGAGCTGCCAGGATTAGACTGCAGATGATTGGCTAATGTAGACTCACAAAAAAGCCTGTAACTGCACCAAATAAAAAACAAACAAACAAACAAATAAATATCTGTTCAATGTTACATGTACTGAATGATTGTCTTTGTGGATAATGATGAATAAGATTCGTTTTTCTTCGAAGTGTTAGGAGAGTTAACAGGCCAGTGTGTCACTCGAGCAGCTCAGAGTAAATAAGGCACAGTCGACCCATGTAAAAGTAAATGCTAAGTGTTCCTAACATGATGCATTGTATTAACAGGTTAGACGACAATATATGAGTCGAGCAAGAAAGTATAACAAATGGTTGCTTGGTAGATAAGTTAACTGATCATAAGAAAAACAAAAGACTGCTGGCATGTTATAAGAGAAAAGACAGGATCGTTTTTAAAGAAGATCTGGTCCAGCAGATTTGATCATCATCCCTTTTACTTAAAAAAATACAAACAGTTTCCCTGTGTATTTGGTCACCTGGTCCACATCTTGGTTCCAACAGAATTTAGATCCAAAGAAAAATCCATGAATTACGTCTTTTAAACCATGCATACCTTTTAAATAGTCTGGTACAGTGTATTCTCAAGGCATTCTATGCTATGCAGCTTCATAATTAACCTTATTAACAGTTTTTAACCATGCTGATGATTCAAAATGTTTTACAATGATTTTCGAACTGTTATAAATTAATGTTTATCATGATTCTGTTTTATGCATGCGGCTTGTCGCTTCTTTGATAGTACATAGGAATAACATCTGAATTAAATTCTGTATTATATTTATTATATTATATTCTGAATTAGATATGTTGTTGTAATTAACTAAGTAGCATGCTATGAGTATATTCATAGTTTTCAGACAGATATTGAAGTACGAGGGAAGAAGAATGATTGTTCCTGCATACAGAGCAGTTAAATTGGATTACATAAAGTGACGTGGGCTAGTCACACCCACTCAGGATAACCAGGGAGGTTTTGTCATAAACTAATAATGAGAAATGGTCAACGTGAGGAATAGGCAGCTGATCTATTTCTCTTTAAGCCTCAAGTGAAGGGATTGCTACTTTTGACTTAATATCCTGTTTTTGTTGTTTTTACTTTATTCATTTATGTATATATAATGCCATTGCTTGCATGAAGGGTAATTAATGATAATTGGCTAATTGGCCGATACTGGTTTTGTGGCTTGTTCTTGTGGTTGGGTTTGTAATTATTGCAAATGATATATGGACTTTATATACATAGTCGCTGAGGGGGAATTGTAATTTCACAGCAGCTACATCAGAACAAAGAAAGAGACAAATCATTAGTAGTCCTAATATCTTTAGAATAAATTAAGGTAAGCTATTTTATAACAGCTATATAAATAGCTTCCATACAGTTCCCGGTCACAACATTACAGATTAAGGGCTAGCTGCATGGCTGAGTGTCATAGCTGCAAGGAAGAAAGGAGTCGCCTGCTGAATCCACTTGTCCTGCTGAGCAGCATGCCATGGAGGGGGCGTCCATGATAGTTCATAGTTTGTGCGGTTCACCTCTCCACCAACTCATCCACATAAATATTTCGACCTGAGACCCATGGATGATGATGATGCATACACCTTCCGCCCAGGTCTATGTAGATTCCATTATGCTCATTAAATATAGAACAGGGTGTGAAGTTTTCAGCTTGCCTGCAGGTCTGACTACCACTTACTGACCTCTGACCTGTAGATCAGCTGACTGGCTCATTTGGCACAGGGAGAAATGCAACCTGTTAATCAAGAACGTACACAGTCACACTGACCTCTGGTGTATTTGCACTGCGTTTTATCTTAACACACACGCCCTGTCTTCATTGCCTTTCTCAGGCGTTGTCTCTGCTGTATCTACTGTTGTTCCTGTTTCTACTTCTCTCTCTGCTTGCTGCCCATGTCACCAGTCAGCAACTTCGAGTATGAGTTGTTGTGCAATCCGACCTCATCTTGGTCAGCTGTCGCTGGCAAACACACACATGCACACACATCTCACACATTCAGACCATGGCAGTAAGGAGGCACGTGTGGCAGATTACAGAGAGTAGATCAGAATATTTCAAATACTTCCTCCTCAAGCAGAACTAATGCTATTCTGCTGGCACACACAAACTCATCTATGTATGTTTAAATGTATGGGGACCCTTACTGGCATAATCAATTTTAGTAGTGCGCACACACATAAAGTGTAAATTGTTTAAAGGGAGTCGTCCAACAAGTAGAAACTTACCTTATACTGACAGTTAGAAAGATCACTGACACACTCACATAGAAACTTTAATCCTCACTAGCTATGAGTCACCAAATTGTAGGTTTGAAGACAGGTACATACAATTAGAATATATATTGTAATTCCTCCAAACAGGACAAACAACAACAAAAAATAGAAATACAAAAATATCTAAATAAATATTGTGTGATGAATGATAGACAGTCATGCTGACACTCCTGTCATGTCGAAATGAACCCGGACTGTACCAGACAGGCTTATATGAAACTGGTATTAAAGTGTATTTGCATTGCTGAACCACTAACTAACCCTAAACACCGAGAGTAACTATGGGAAACACTTGAGGAAACACTATCCATCCGAGACTTCTACTACCCAATAAGCGCTGGGTCCTGTTAACTTGTATCCATGCAAACCTCTAATGCTGTTAATCTGCAGAAGTTCAGAGCACATGTAAGAGAATGAAAATGATCTCAGGAGGTAACTTTACCCAAAGAAAGGTGATTTCAAGAGAGTCAATACTAAAACAAATAGAAACATTGTCACTTTTTTCAGAATATAGTGAAACCACACTGAAAGGGAGAATTTTGGGTTTCTGGTGTTGCCTAACATACATTTTTCACAGAGCAACCCAAGTCAGACACATCCAAAAACTGTGAATGAAACTTTCATTAACTCAGTGATTTTGAGTGTGTATGTCTGAGTGTCTAAGGGGGGTGAGTTTGTTATGAATACATGAAGGGAAGGAAGGAGGAGGAGCAGTGGATGGATTTGGAAAGCAGAGAGACTGGAGTGGAAAAGTACAGCAGTCTGCCCCAGAGGTGGAGATTTCTCTGCTGAATACACAAACCAGCCAATCAGAACACAGAAAAACACATTGATTGACAGTTGACAGTGCTCAGTAACATGACAAATCAACAGTGGGGCTCTAAATCTGTCTGCTTATGAACTTCAGTCAAATGTATCTGATGAGAAGCCTTTACCTGGAAGTTTCAACTCTGAAGTGATTTTATTTGAAAAAAACATATATATTTTTTACAGATCTACAGGTACCACATTGGTGGGTAACCATTCATTTGAAGGTACATTTTGGCACATGTTCTAGTATTCTCTTCGATGTAAAACATACATTCAAATATAATAAATACTTTCCATAGTATTTTTATACACAGATGAGTCATAATATAGTGATCCACTGGCAAGGCAGGACAACATTTTTAGTTTGGTCCGTGTCACCATCTGCTGACAATCAATTATCATTTATTGTTTCTGTGACTTGTGTGCACTTTAAATAAACGTCTTTTCAGCAGGGAGAAGCTCCACTGCCAAAAGCTCCTGACTAATTGACAGCAGTGATTCTGTAAAATCTACTCACTTTCAAAAGTTGTTGAAAAATATGTACTGAACACACTTGGAAACTAAATGTGTTATCAGTTGTCTCTCTCTTACAAAGCTAAACTCCATTGTATTAAAAAAAAATCTAATTACTGTTTTATTTTACAATGTAATTTTCATAATACTATATTATCAATATGAACTGTCCTATGTCATTTTCCTTTCCTTCTGTTCATAAGACACATTTTCCAAGGTGTCACTGTCTACATTTCTGTCACACTTTTTTGCCAACACAGGATCATGTAGATTCATGTTCACAGAGTGAGTGTGTGTTTGTATGTGAGTGGGAGAGAGAGAGAGAGAGAGAGAGAGAGAGAGAGCGAGAGATAGAGAGCCCAAGAGTAGCCCAATTCGAGAAGGCAGAGAGGGGAGTTATTCTGGTTGCATGAGCTCAACTTATCTTTCTCAATGAGCATTGTGGTGAATGTTACACAGGGCGCACACACACACACCCACACACAATTGATGTATGTGATTAGCCTTGATAGAAAAAGCAGGATGATTGTAAAATGTATGTAATCGAGTGTCATTTAGAGAGGAGCACTAATGTATTGCCACATACACAAGAGGATATTCTCTGGTGTTTACTGTGCTTTTTATATCATCCATTTTCTGAACCCTGGTATGTGAAGGCTGATGGTTACAGCTGGTACAGGGCACAGCGCCTCCTGCTGGTTAGAGATTCACAGTAAATCGTTTTATGGGCCCTACACACAATCAGCATAGCAACCTAAAATAGCTTTTTTGCACTGAAATTAGGTCCTTACAAACAACGTCCACAACCTCAAGCATGTTATCTGATATTAACAGGGGAAATAATCCTTATGATCTTATCCCATGTCATGTCAAGTCCTGTGTCAATAACCTTTTCCAAGTCAAGACCAAGAAGTCCAAAACCAAGAACATGTCCCTTTTCACGTGGCAGGTCACAAAGAACTGGCAACATGACAGCAAAGGTTAGTCCTAATGAGTCCAAGATAAAGATCAACACGTGTTTGGTCAAGTCACAGGTTTCAAGACCAAACAAGAACTCCATCATCGCAAACTTCAAATTATTTCATTATCAACTATTTAAATGTTATTTTATATGTTAACAGCTGAGCAATACTATGTTCAAAATTATATGAAAACCTGTCCTTATCATCCAATAAAGTTTAACAGAAACCCCCCCCCACTACAAATGCCTCCAAAACGATCATACAGCTGAATTAACCGTTACAATAAAAACCTGTATGTACGAAGAAAAAAAAAAGGCCAAGTAAGGAAATGAAAAGGACATAGAACTTATATCATAAATAATTCATTACTTTGGAATTGATATGCAGAAAGAAAGAAAAATCACAAGTATGGTTAAATCAATGACTAAATAAAACTATAAAAAGTGTCACTTCTGTGTGAGTCTTGTGTCTGCACACAGTTGTGTGAAAAAAGCCATCATTCAAGTATGTCCTGCTGTCAGTTCATAGGGTGCAAAGTCAGTAATGGTAATATCATTTCCCATTTGCTTATCAATGGTTGGTTGTTTGTACAATTTTTATAATACCGGCGGCTTAGAGTGCAGCTCCATTAAAGCTGCAGTAAATATGCTCAGTTAATATACAGCAATGATCCGAGTGTGTCTGAGGTAACATCTAACTGCACAAACAATTCAACCGTTGGTGTGTGCGTGTGTCACGTCTGACACGTACAGCTTGTGTACCCAGGGGGGTACGCAGAGGGGAAGTGAAACAGGAAACCTCGGCATCTGATTGGCTGGGACTCACAGACCTGCAGCACAGAGAAGTGGGGCCCCTCCTTCCACACAAGTAGCCTTTCTCAATTTTCCTTCGCAACCGAGAGTTAAATGTCAACATGCTGTCAGCTGTCCTTCCAGTGGCTTTACTGCAAACATATAATCTCCAACTAAATATTAGTTCTTATGTTTAATTTGCTCCTGAGCAGAGGCGACCCACTCACAGGAGTCACTTGAATATACACACACAACTGGTTTACTGTTAATCATAGACCTTTACAGCTATAAATAGAATTCATCTGCAACAGAGAAGCTTTGTTTAGTCTATGAATAGTATAATGAAATCTTCTGACTATTCTGACACTATGGAGGCCCCATGTGTGAGACAGTACAAAGGTTGAGTTCAAAATGTGCTCTCCTAGCTTGGAGGATAAGACCTGCAGAAATTGGTAAAACTTTTGTTTAGCAGAAGGTATTCTCTTCATAGCCTTTGTAAAATATATCAAGGATGCACTGTACATCACTGTTTCTAAGGTACCTCCTAACCTTAACACCCCAAATCTCCTTAAATAGCAACAACAATGGGAATGTTACAGTGGCTCAGATTTTAGGCAAACGTGTCTAAAATAATTCTGCCAACGTGGAGTCTGTGGTTTATAATATAGACCTAAACATGAACATAATATGCTTTTAGCCAAGAGTTGAAACAACATTGTACACAATAAACTACCTTTTGGCCATCAAAACAAAGAGGATAAACAACGCGTCTCGACAGGGAAAAGGGAAGCAACTTAAAAACCCCAGATGTTAAGGGTTAAAGTAAACGGTTAATGAAAAGCGTGCAGGTTATTACCAGCAGAAAAAAAACACACAATAAGGATGGGAATAACAAGCAACAGATGGATGCTGTTCAAATTTGTTTCAAGAAACACAGGTTCCATTAGCAGACGCCACAAGACTTCATTTCATTTCAACCAGTTGCCTCACCTATCAGAATGCACCAGCCAGAATCCAGGACCACCCACTTCTCAGAGCCAATACCATCTGGGAGTTGGCACATCCTGTTTTGCATAAACATAAAACTCCAAACAAATAAAACATTCAAGGATGAGGGTTATAGCCTAGGGCAACAATGCAGCTAAAACAAAATAAACAAAGAAAAACTGTGTTAAATATACCACACACGCACGCACGCACGCACGCCCACACACACACTGTCGCGATGCAATTTTGTACAACACCTAAACAGTGAGCATTTAGATATCCAGGAGCCAGGTAATACATTTCTCCATCATTATTTTAAATGAAGAATGGAAAAAATATATAATTGTATATGTTTATAGTTTTAACACAAAACAATGCGAGGGAGCCACTTATTTTCATTTCATAATGGGCCATAAAACTGGATTTTTTCATTCAAGTTTTGAAAATGGCGAAAAAAATGGTTGACAAATGTTTGAAATGACAGAGTATCTCATCAGCAAATAATGTTTTCCAATTCATCAGTGTTGTAGCTCGTGAAAGAAAAGACAACACCATTTTTCTTATATATAATTCATTACTTACCCTCTGTGGAACATGGAACAAATATCACATAATATTGAGACTCTTTTAAAGGTGTTATGATTATTCAACGCCTACATCTGAGTGATGGAAAGTCTCTTCAGCAGGTTTCTTTATGAAGAAATGTTAGGGGTCTTTCACAGGTTGACTATGTCCTCCGTCTGTCCCCTTTGCATAATTGTTTTTCATTTCTCCTCCTTCCTCCCCTGCATTCTGCCTCTCCTGCTCTTTCTCAATCTCCTGTTGTTCTTTGACGTCGGCCTCATTTAGTTTCTCCACCACGTCCTCAGGAATCTCCACCTCCATCAGGTTCTCCATCCCCTGCTCTGGCTCGTCACCAATCAGCACCTGGATGGAGGCAATGGGGCCAAGAGACAAGAGGAAAGTCTCAGGATCGGTCTACGGTTACATTTCCATTACCTTGTAAATCACACATATTTAAATATAGCTCTGTCTCTTAAATGTATAATATAATTGAAATATTAGATTACATTTAAAAATCACTCCAATATGAAAACTCACCAACAAAATCTCAACCTCAACAAAGCAAAAAGTTAAATTCCAAGTGACTATTGATTGTTTGGTGGATAGTTTTCTTGTTCATGTACTTAAAGCTTTAACGTGTAAATAGCTGATTGGCTCCTTCCTACCTGGACCAGTTTTTCACAGGCGGCTGTAACCTGGTCATCCTTCTCCCAGTTGTGAAACTCTCTCGCGATCGCATAAATATTCTTTTCTTTTAGTGTCTTCCGGCCAGCTTGGGTTGCCGTCAGCTACACAAGAGAGACAAATACTGTTGAGCAAAACATGAAAACAAGCGTCTACACAGTGTGTGTATGTGTGAGTTTACTGTTGGTCTTTATAGTTGTACCAGTAAGAGTGTCTCCAGCAGCATCTTTCTGATGTCAGGGTCCTCATCTCGCTCCTTGTCCTCTGGGAGGTACTGCAGGTCCACAGGCAGACCTGTGCATCACATGAAATTAAATGAGCAGCAGTCAGTGCGAGAAGTGGGTTAGTCTGAAAATCTCAAATAGCATTTGAGACCCAGTAAACTTAAATGCTTTGTACAGTAAGAGCAGGAAGGGTTCACTGATTTTTTTTTAACCTCTGTGACTCTTGGTTAATAAGTATGAATTTAACAAGACAAATTACAATTAGAATACATTCTGACCCTCATTTTCTTCTTCCGACAGCTCCTCCGGACCAGCCAGTGGGAGCAGGAGGAAGGGCAGGATGTCCACAGCGTCGCTCAGCAACCACTCGTGATGGGCTGGAGAGAGCGAGGAGAGGTCACACGACTGCACATACTGGTTTAACAAAGACACAGCCTGTGTAGTCTCTCTCAAGTTGCTTCTTGATTCAACATATAATTTTAGAGATTTTTAGAGAGTGAGCA
The DNA here is from genome assembly GCA_016785305.1 of Colistium nudipinnis. Classification (NCBI taxonomy): domain Eukaryota; kingdom Metazoa; phylum Chordata; class Actinopteri; order Pleuronectiformes; family Rhombosoleidae; genus Colistium; species Colistium nudipinnis. The sequence goes on from JAFBJU010001289.1 coordinate 1,033,627, forward strand.
CAACATGACACAGGCACTATTGTCGTCGTTCTTTTACTGACACACATCTGGCAAACACCTTTCTATCTGCAAACCATCCCGCCCCAACCCTTGGGCTCTGCTAAAGTAAATTAAACAACAGAATTATCTCATATTCAATCCTCAAGCAAGGCTGAGAAACCAAAATAAATGAAAGGACATAAATCTGCGACAGGGCTCCCCTTCACGCATTGCATCTTGTATCACAAGTTTTCCTGGAAATTAGGTCAATGTGTGCACCTCACCATGGTCAAAGCAACAGTTGCGCAGAGTGCCGATGACTCCTCCCCTCCTCACCACTGATGCTTGGTACTGAGTGAAGGGCAACAACCTCTGGATTACACATCTGCAACACACATACACAGATAGCTGTTACATGCCGCAGCATATCAGATTATTATCAATTTTCTGTGAATATCAGGGGGTGTAATAAAGCACAGGCCTGTTCTCAATCTTTTGGTTCTGGATGCAACTTTCTTCAGTTCATTCATAAACTATTATCTGCTGTACCTAGTACTGGGAAGGTTTTAATGGAACAGCTCAAATAAAGCTGATAACATCCAGTCTTAACCATACTATTTTGTGTTTAGTGCTCTCTTTAGTCAGTGTCTGTTGTCCAGGCAAATTCTAATGGTTTGGGAAAAGCTCTGAACCCATAAGCGTGTCATTTTGCAGATCTGTTGTGTTATCAGTCACCTGTCTTTGTCCATGATGTAGTTTCTGGCTTCAGGCAGCTGTGTCAGGTTGGACAGCACAGGACCCAGGTAATGGAACATTGCACTCTTGTTGAAACTTTCATTACAGAAGATCTCCACCAGCTGAGCAAGACCAACCTCTTCTTGGAGGACCTGAAACAGCAAATTAACATCTTATCTCTTCTTATGCAGCATACAGGTAAGCCGTGTTCTGATAAGGGTTACCTACGTGGGTTATTTAGAACAGCATCTCACCTATAGCTGTGGCAGGCCTATCTATCTACGTTCGCTGTACCAGATTGGAATGTTTTACAAATAATTATGCTCATTCTAAGTGTAAAATGGTTTAGGTTTCAAAAAAGGATTTATTATTTTGCATGTTAATTTGAAAGATACAAGTCTTTAATCTTAACACATTTTTTCTAATTCCTACACATCGTAAATGTGGCAACCAGCCTCGTCCCTCCCAGGCCACCCTGCTAAAATGTTATCTGATGAAACAGATGTTTATAACCGTCACTGATCTACCTTGAAAACAGTCTTGCAGGTCTTCTTATGGCGGCTCAGGTTGGACAGGATGGTGCAGATCCGATCAGAGAGCGGGAACTGTGGATCCAGAAGGTTCTTTAATAAGACTGGAAGAACTTTAACATCTTCCACCAAAACCTGTGAAAGACACGACCAAGAACACACTTGTGTGACATAATTTTATTTTTTAATAAATCGAGGAATCCAAAAAAAACTCTATGAAATATTTTCTGTATTTAGTTTTATTTGTCAAATTCTGTTATTCACAAGAGCTACTGACAGCTTAGGAATCGATAATGAATAATTTATCACAAATAATTTATTTAAACCTCACTTTGTGCAGAGTCTCATCTGCTGACAGGTTGATGATGATGTGGTAGCAGTCCTTCACTATGGCAATGGAGGGGTCAGAGGTCAGTTTAAACAGGGCAACGATTAAATCCGGTTTGGAACTGAGAAAGCGGCAGCCATCCCTGAAAGCGAACATACACACACCACAGAGAAAGAGTGAACAACTGTGGATACTTTAAGAAAGTTACCTCTCAAAGGAGTGATAAAGTATACATGTGAATCAATCTTAATAAATATTGCAAACATCCCTCAAGTAAACTTATGAGCAGCACAAAAATTACACAGGTGACCAACAAACTACAGTTAGAGGCAACTCGTATTTCCTGGGTTCAAATTCTAAGGAAAGGAATTTGTTCTACTGAGCTAAGAAATACAGCCATACAAATCATTTCAGAGATACAATGCCATTCAAAGAAAGATTAATAGGGACATCATCTCCCGCCACCTCATCATCATCCTACCTGTTTCCTGACAGTCCCAGGATGTATTCTGTGGCATGACCTTTGACATCAGGACGTGTACTGGGGGTCAGGAAGGAGAGCAGCTCAGCAGCCTTAGATTCTGTCAACATCTGATGAACAGCAGAAACCACCAGGGCAAAAAACAGAGCCAAAGTGGTATGCGAAAAATTAAAACATATAACATTTTTTTATATATTTTTTTAATCTAATTTGAAATTTACCTCCAGCTGCCAGAATTCTTTTTAACCATAACCATCAGTCTAGTAGTTATAGAGTAAATGTTTGTGACTTTCCACCCAATGTATCTAAGTTTTTACTTATATTTAACACAGAAGTTCATGTGAGTTTAAACAGAATATTAATTCCCATTACAGACAAACTCAAAAAAGGGGCCTCTTATTTTCTAGGAGCAGATAAGTAGATAGATTACCTAATAAATGTTACGTCTTTGTATCAATCATCAATTAATTTAAGCTGACAACGAAATACCATTCAACCAACATGGCAAATTATCATATCCCTAGTATAGATCGATGGAGTGATGAATAACACTAGGAGCCATCTTAACATTCACCATAATAACACAAGCAAAACGAGTATTGAATAGTTCGCGTTATTTCAGTTATAGTATTCAAGCACATGTTCAGAGGTAGTTTGTATTAATACGATAGAAGTATTAGTGTAGCTTTTGGATGCTACATAGCGCTTAGCGCATTGCTTGTTATTTTTATATGCTCATGTGCATTTCTTACCGTTTACCAGCTATAGGCGTGTCAACTTTACATTTCGCTAATATTCCTCTGACATAATCGCCTACGAACCCAGTGCACATGTGGAATTCCTCGACTCAAGTTCCGGGTTACCAGCCTCCTATTCTTCTTCTTCTCTTATTTTTCCAGAAACTGTGCTCCTCCCTGGGAGTTACTGCCCTCTAGTGTTGGCTGACCGTGCAGACGGAGGCGAGTGAGATTTTTCAACAGTGCTTCGTAATCCGGTCAGTATAAGCGTATACATTTTAGTTTACATAAAACGGACCACTCGTGAAATAAACAAAAAATACAAATGATTATGCTTTGCATTTTGCAGGCTGTTTTAAAGGTTATATTTTAATTAAATAAATGTGTGTGTTTTTTCAAAGATGTTGCAACCTATGTGTTACATCTACCTATCTATCTTTATTGAAAAAAAGATCAACCTAATTATGGAGCTTGATGAAAAGTAACCAGAGTTAATGTGATGTGATTCTTAAATTCAAACTGTAGAAACCCCGTGGATTTCTCATCTGGAGATCACAAGCCAAATTTCACAGCAATCAAGCCAACACATGGTAACATCACTTAAGCTTGTAAAACTCTTATTTTGAAAACTGTTTTTTTGGACCTCAAGCATTCACTCAATGTGTAATTAACAGAGACAGCACAACATATTCAGAGTTGGTATGCTAGCTATATTTTACCTTCGAAACTACTTTATTGATATATTGAAAAAAAACACACTTAGAAGACATTCACATAGTTAAGTCCAAACAGAAAGAGCTTCCACTCATTCCAAATGTTGCATTGAGATGCTGGTATTGCATATAAATCTTCACAAATGTTGCCTGCACTACAGCGTTCACCTTTTAATGTACAGTTAAACCTTTCCACTTTGGACAACATTTGGCCCCTTTACTCTCACACAACCATCTAAATCCAAACGATGCTGAATTTAATCTCCTTAAATCTTAAAAACATTGACTTGTCAACACTTGATGCAGCATTTGAACATTTGGGACATACAAAAAAGGTTTCAGCAATATAATATCTGTGGACAAAACCTGAGCCCAGTGTTGATGTGCATTGGGATTTTGTCTACAGTATTCATATGGTTGCTGGGTAAAACACCGCTCTGGACTGTTCTAAAGGATAAAGGTCAGACAGGATGTTGCCTGAACAACAATCCTGATCCCTCGTTTCCAATGTTGAAATATTTTACTTTTCCCAACAAACTGTGTTGTTGTCGCACAGATTTCAATTTCACTTCAAAACTATTGCAAAAGAAAATAACAATACTAAAAATCAGCATTGTAATTAAAAAAAACATTGTAACAAATGTATGTAGACTGTAAAGAGAAAAGAAAATATAGAGCATCAGTCTGGACAGATAAAAATATTCAACAGCATCAAGAAGTTCACCGCATGCTGAAGTAGATCCCAGTCCATGTAATCTTCCTGGAGTCAGACAATCAGTTCGAGCCCTACAAACCCCACTCCAGGTCAGACAAGGATTTTATAAAGCAACCGTTGGGGGTATTTATGAGTCGCTGCGGTATATTAGTGCTACTGAACTTTTAGGTACTGATTGTAGTATTTGCATCAAGGGTATGGTGACGAGACTATTCTGTTCAAACCCAGGAAAGGCATTTGAAGGCACTGTGGAGTCTGATTGGCAGACAGAGCTGAGCCTCTCTCTGTTGGCTCAGGGTGGGGTAAGTTCATCATCAATCATCATCGATATCACCGTCATCCTCTTCTTACTCCGACTCTTCACTCAGCCTTGTCTTTCCTCTTGGCTGTGAATGGGACTTTATTGGCTACTGTGGACCCCACGGAGGAGACGCCGCCGGCCACGGCAGACACACCGCCCTTCACCAGCCCCACACCCATCGAAGGCACCGTGGTCACAGCTGATTTGGTGATTTCCAGGCCCTTGCCACCCACCCAGGCCACTCCACCTACTGCGGCACCAACAACCCCCTTGGTAACGTTGAAGAGACCACCAGTCACCCGCCACATCATGCCAGGGGTAGGCGCCACATGGTCCTTGCCAGAGTCTGTAAAACAGTCAAACGCAGCCATGAAGCACCACAATTCATGCACATTATCCACTATCATGTGTACATCTAATTGATTAATCAATTAATCTCTTGATAGCTCAATCACACATTCTCAGAGATTTTACTTGTGGGCTAAAAGGAAAAGCTCCAGACGATCTTCTGCATACATTTGAGCAGTCTGGAGTTTAATATGTGTCTAAAAGTAGCTTGTGACAAATCTACACATTAAAAGATGCAAAATCAGTAATCCAACTATTTGCTGATCAATCGATAAATGTTTGTCATTTGGTGGTGCCATGGAGATGCATCTCTGGTATCAATTCACTTTGTGAGTAATTGTCACCAGATGTGCAAGGAACGCTGAAGACAGAATCATGCTTTATCCAATAACACCAGTGAAACGGAGTGAGAAGCACACAGGGGACTGAACTGGTGCAAAGCGTTAGTGTTGGGACACAAATAGTAGATTTGAGCTCCACCCGCACTTACACAAACAAAGATATTCCCCTGACAAAGCCACCGTTTCTGAAATAGAAGCCGTCAACATTCGGGCACATATTGCACCATACTCCCTGCGGATGTTTAAGCATTTAATCACAACCCAGGGGTGACTGGCCATGTACTTACCCTCTGTAGATGGACTGAGGGTGGGTTCAGCTTCTTCTGAGGCCACACTGGTCCCAGGCTGAGGCTCCACGTTAACACTGTTCACATTCTGGAAAACACAAAAAAATATATGGGACGTCAAATCTAAACACTTGTGACTCAAATGTGTCCCTAGCATTGACAATCAAACACTGTCACAGACTGAAATCCTAAACAAATATATCTGACATTTCTGCAGAATGGCCACATGGTGTCAGAGAGAATTTTGGATCGTCTTGGTACAGGCCTTGGTTATTTTTCAACCCGACTTCTGATGGCCTTCTGGCCGGCCTCCATGCATGCACAGTGCATAAGCCTTACAGATGGACTACAACGTACAGAATCATGATCCGTGGCACATGGGAAAGCTACGAATGTTTTCCTACAGAGCGAACTCTGGGTCTGCACCAATCTAACTGAACAGATTCATACGTGCGTATGCTCCTCTGCCACTGTGTTGCTCCAAGGAATGTTGTCTGGCCTTGCCATCCCTGCACACAGATTGGTCCCGCTTGTGGTGCTTTATGGTGGAGCAAGCTGCCAAATACTATCAGCATTTCTTTTTTAGCCTCTAAAGACTTATCAGTTCCAATAATACCGAATCTGCCAACCCCTCAAAGACCGTAACATGTCTAAATAGACTAGGAATGCCATTTGCCTGGACATGAATTATCTAGCTAACCATTCTCAATCCTTCCAGTTGTATACTTTCTACAGGTTCAATTTTGTTTCTGATAATATGTTGCCATTGATGGATCAGGAGGCCAAAGATAATGTTAAACTTGTGTTCATTTTTGGCACTGGTGGGTCAGGTCAGTGTTTGGGGGAACATCTACAATACGCCTGCCTTCAATGATACCAGACAGAAAATTACACGTTTTCTACAGGAGCTCAGCGGGGCAAATCCTGATCAGAAGGCCACTGCAAGAATAAACACTTATTGTATCTGAGTTCCACATCATCAGCTCACACAGCCGACCGCTACATAACTACACTCATGCATCTCACATGCTATTACGACCCATCGCTCAACCGCAACCATTCTGTGGAACACATTTTCACACTTGTTATCGTTGAGGTGATGCTGGCGGGTCCTTACCTTCACCATTGTTCACAGAGTTTCTCCTCCGAACACACCTGGCAGAGAAACTTGAGCCTGGAGCAGCTTGTATTTCAGCCTCCACCAAACTCTCTGACCGTGGCCTGGCTTTTATAAACGCTCTCTGTTCTCGGACTCTCAGCGGCCTCCTCCTCTGGCTTTTTTTATCGCATTAAAACTACAGCTTCCTAACTTCTTCTCACTCGCACTCACTCACTCGGCGCTACGCAGCTCTCTTTTTCACTCCGACGGTTCTGCCGACGTGGCGCCTTCTACACATACAGGCACGCACACCCACACAAACACACACACTTCCGCTGAGACCTTTCAGCTTAAAACCCCCCTATGTGGCGATGTGACGCGCAGACTAGAAACGAGTCTGTTGAGGAGGAAGAAGGAGAGAGACAGCTGGAGTTAAGACGAATAAAGTAGGACAAGCAGTTAGGGTTTGCACTCAGTCAGGGCCTATAATGAGCTATGTTAGCTGGTGCGTGTCCATAGGGCTCTGGTGTGTGGCTCTCCTGTACATCTGTAAATACAGTCAACTGACAGTGGTGACCATCAAATGAAACACAAGTAAATGCTAATGACTCCGTCCAACACATGTTGTGTCTTTCCTAGGTCCCAAATCAGTATTAGCGCTCCCCAGTGATAAACGTTTTAACATGGCTCTATATATGCTCCCAAATTAAAGGCTAGTTTTCGTTTGTCTTTTTCTGGTAAATGTATTTAGGGGCTTTAATGTAGAAACCGGAAGTGGCTTGTGGGCAGCTGCTGTAGCTGCAGCTCCGGATCCATCACCGGATCCTGCATCATCATCATCATCCTCTTTATCGTCAGCTCTAGCCAGCTGTTTCAGCTTCGGGACTGTATGTTATGTATGTGTCTGATAGTTCATGTAGATTTAAAGGGAAACTCATGTAAACTGAGACGTGCTGCACTCTAATGGATTTACACGCAGGTTAGTGAACAGGTAAAGTTAGTGTAGTGATCTGAGTCAAGGTGTCAAGGGCTGCAAACTGATGTATAGAATAGACCTTATAAATCCGACACCAGTGGGCACACAAACATGGCTGAATGTATATCTTGGGAAAGGCCAAAACAAAAATATTATGGGTTTTATAATAATAATAATAATAATAATAATAATAATAATAATAATAATAATAATAATAATAATAATAATAATAATAATAATTTACCCTTTCAATTTTCATTAAATTAACGGCCCACAGGAAACTATGTGGCCCTTTTAATATTATCTATTTAACTTTACATATCAAAATGTTATGTTATTAGTTTATTTTATAAATGTGTGTCATATTTGATTTAAACAGATACATGCAGTTAAAAGATAATTTACATGTGTAACAAGTGATGTACACAATACTAAACACACTGCAATTTAAGACACCCTTTACTATAATACATGCACAATGTCAGCAAAATATAAAAGACATTAAGATAAGATTAAGATTTAGACATGGCTAGTCAATGATACGGAACCTAATGTAATACTGTTCATAAGCCATGCCAATCCATTGACAAATATTAAATTAATTACATTACCATCATCACAACATATCTGGTGTGCTGTGAGCGGCTTCTGCAAAACAAAGGAATTTGGAGGCCCGCCCTCTATATCCCAGTACAAAAATCAAACAAACATCCCCCTCATTTCACTATGTGTAAAGGAAATGCTGAGGAGTAACCAAAAGACACATATTTGTCATAAATAAATACCAGTTAAACACAGTCAAGGATGGCACTCAATTGTGGAAGCTGAGCACATACAACAAAATGTGTTGTATAATAAATAATACATATTCAGAAGGTAATTCAAAAAGGAAAACGAGTCCCTCAACAAAGTTGATGCTAATTAGTATGGTATGTAATGTGCAATTGAAGCAACAACCAACAAACACATACACATGACTGTAAGCATAACTGGTGGTGGTAATGGGAGCAAACAGCTGTTGTGATCATAGCCACATATCAGAAACTGTAGTGCATGCAGTTGTCAACCTCAGGAAAATATACAGCAGAAACAGAGGGCGTGGAAGAAGTAAGAGGATTGGAGTTAACAGGAGCAGGTGTAAAGGCTGTGGTACACATGGTATGAGGACAAGGCAGAAGATGCCTTGTTCTAATAGGCGTGATAGATAGAGAGAGAGAGAGAGAGAGAGAGAGAGAGAGAGAGAGAGAGAGAGAGAGAGAGAGAGAGAGAGAGAGAGAGAGAGAGAGACAGAGAGACAGAGAGAGACAGAGAAAGATAGATTACTTTATTAATCCCTGTGGGGAAATTATGGTGTTGTAGCACCCTGGTAAAAAATATTACAAATACAAAAGACACATAGTTTAAAACAACAACAACAACAACAACAACAACAACAACAACAACAACAACAACAACAACAACAACAACACAACAACAAAATAGTGGAGGATATTTACATTAAATAAAAGAGAGATAAATAACTAAGGTGCAAGATGTAAAGTGTGTTTTAGAGTGTTTTATGTCAGTACTGCAGGTCTGACAGATGCGTATACATTATAGAGTCTAATGGCGCCAGGCAGCAATGATTTCCTGTAGTGACACATGTAGGATGAAAAACGTGTTATTATTAGATGTAGGTAATATAGGAAACAGAGGGAGGTGAAGGCTAATAATCAGAGAGATGTGGGGTTGCATGAATTAACTGAACTGAACATGATTTGAAAATATAAAAATAAGATGGGTGTGAGAGCAGAGGCCAGGGTACTGTTGGCTTTCCTAAGGGGGTAAGAGGTTTAATTATAGGATATAATGGAGCAGGGTGGCGTTTTTTGTCCAAATAAGACCGTAAACCGGTCGATATATACTCCGAAACAGAAGGTGGCGGTAATGTTCCAACGAACTGTATTCCAACTGCCGGAGGACATTCTATGACAGGATGTGAATTTTGTTCAGGCATAGTCTAGATCGCATTGTTTGGGGTCCGGACTCAGTGAAGGCTCGGCGCCAGTCTCTCGACTGTTGTTGCAGAATTCAAAACGTCTGGAAATCGGTGTAATATTGATTAAAATCAAGTTATTGGTGAATTTTGGATCCTACATCGTCCGACGATGAATCTAGAACTGCTCGGTAACTAACAAAAGCGAACATTTTCTTTGGATCGTTTCTACGTTTGTTATGGTTAGCATTTTAGCCTAGCGTGGTAACAGCAGCCGATACCAGTTTAACTAAAATCACATTCATTTTTGCATCAGCCTATTATTTTGGTGTTTTAGTTTGACATTTAAAGGGCTATGTTGATTTGACCACTTGGATGCAAACGTTCGCCTCGATACATTGTCCCCTTTTGTATTTCACCCATACGTTTCTTCATGGGAGCATGACAGCCTCACCAACGTCACTATTAAGGATAAACATCATATCAAAGAAGTTTTCGAAATAGTTTAGTCCTCATGGATCCTAATGATTACATTTTCACACAGGAATTCTCACAAAGATTTAGTGCACACATGTATGAATGTTACTTTGTAGTGTGAATGTTTTTCACAATTGTACCTGTTGTTATTCCTCTTCTAGAATCGTTCGGGCAGAATTATCCAGAGGTAAGCCACGAGCTCTTAATGCACACATGAGCTAGAAGTCCCAGTTGTTGCTTGTGCAGATTCACTTTTTAAATAAAGCCTGAGCCTTTTGTTAACTCTAACACTGATTCAGTCACGGAGTTTCATTGATGATTTTTGTGTTGTTAGGAGGCAGATGGCACCCTGGACTGTATCAGTATGGCCCTCACCTGCACCTTCAACCGCTGGGGCACCCTGCTGGCTGTGGGCTGCAATGATGGCCGCATTGTCATTTGGGACTTTCTCACACGGGGCATAGCCAAAATCATCAGTGCACACATCCATCCAGTGTGCTCTTTATGGTGAGACACATTACACGACGTGTTGGTGGACATCGTGGTGTATGTTGTATTGTACTCAGATGCATCTATATTTTACCTGCCGTGCCTGCGCTGTCCACACTTAGAGCATTTATGTGAAATCATAAAAACAACTTTTTAGTGATGGACTACATAATATATATTTGTCTGTCTCTGTGTGCTTACATGCAGCTGGAGTCGAGATGGTCACAAGCTGGTGAGTGCCTCCACAGACAATATTGTCTCGCAGTGGGATGTCCTCACTGGAGACTGTGACCAGAGATTCCGTTTTCCATCACCTATCCTGAAACTTCAGTGCCACCCCAGAGATATGTGAGTGATCAAACAGCATCTGTCTGTGCATGTTACATGGGATTTAATTGGAGATTTAGCTTTTGGTCTGACACACCGTCGAAACCAGTGACTTGCTATAAGATTGATCAGTGAACTAATGCACTTTGTTATTTTTCTTTTTTCTGATTTCTGTTTTTAGGGACAAGGTGCTGGTGTGTCCCATGAAATCAGCCCCAGTCCTGCTCACCCTGTCAGATTCCAAACATGTTGTCCTGCCGGTGGATGATGACTCAGACCTGAATGTGGTGGCAGCCTTTGACAGACGGGGCGAGTACATCTACACGGGAAATGCTAAAGGAAAAGTAAGCCACTTTATCAAGAGTACTAATATACCATTCCATAACATCAATGCATATGAAGACAGCTCATCTAAATAACAATAAATTGTGTTGGTAGATTACAACTATTTTAAACTTTTTTTTGAGACACAGTGGCACATACATATGTCTCAATGATATTAGTGTGTGAACCAACTGATCTCTGTTGTTGCAGATTCTGGTGTTGAACACAAACACTCAGGAGCTGGTGGCTTCTTTCAGAGTGACCACTGGCACCAGTAACACCACTGCCATCAAATCCATAGAATTTGCTCGCAAGGGCAGGTGAGAAACAACAGGGGGTTCATTCTAGATATCTACACCTGGAAGGAAAGATAGATATAATGAAAAAATATCTGACTTTTGAGCTTGTGTGTCTTCTGTGTCTAATTTCAAGTTGAAGATCTCTTCAGCACACAGGATCACAGAACTTGTTGCAAAATGTTCTCGACCTTTTGTTAACCAGCTCTGTTTTCTTTGCAGTTGCTTCCTCATAAACACAGCAGATCGGATCATCAGAGTGTACGACGGCAGGGAGATACTGACCTGTGGCCGCGATGGTGAGCCTGAACCTTTGCAGAAACTACAGGATCTGGTCAACAGGTATGTCCATATAGGAAGCTGTCCCATTACACTAGAGGTTAAACATTGTTTTTGCTGCCACTGCTGAGAAAAGTACAGTGTGAAGATAAATGTCAAGTGCATAGAACTTGCTTTGGAGAAAAATTGAAAACATTACAGTTTGGCTGAATTCCAGTTCCTCAGATTTAGGTTGATTATGTTATGCTGCTTCTGTCTCTCCCTCCTTCTCTGCTGTCATCTGTTTGTTCATGTTCTCTTCACTGATTTTCTTGTTCAGGACTCCCTGGAAGCGTTGCTGTTTTTCTGGGGATGGCGAGTACATAGTGGCTGGTTCAGCCAGGCAGCATGCCCTCTACATCTGGGAGAAGAGCATTGGCAATCTGGTGAAGATCCTACATGGAACCAGAGGAGAGCTGCTGCTGGATGTTGCTGTAAGGATGTCCTGACTGCAGCCCTAAACACTTACATTGATGTGTTCTCAGTTATATTGAAATGAAATGTTGCTTACAATCAGATAATTGACCAATTACCTCTTTTTAGTGGCATCCTGTCCGTCCAATTATCGCCTCCATCTCGAGTGGAGTGGTGTCAATCTGGGCACAGAACCAAGTGGTAAGTAGACAGCAATAGTATGCATGCTCTTAAAGCTGCAGTGTAACAGAAATAGTTTCAGTGTCTATCCATCTATCTGACACTTGGGCTGTGGGTGAAGCACAGCTACCAGCCGAGTTGATGTTCTATGGTATGATGATGTAACTGAGGTGTGAGTCTTTGCCTGCAGGAAAACTGGAGTGCCTTTGCTCCAGACTTCAAAGAACTTGATGAGAACGTGGAGTATGAGGAGCGAGAGTCTGAGTTTGACATCGAGGATGAAGACAAGAGTGAACCTGAGCAGACAGGTAACACACACACACACACACACACACACACACACAACAATATGGTTTAGCTTACGCTGGCCTGTTCTAATGCCATATACATTTAACATTTTCCCATGAGACAAACTGCTGACGATAGGTTAACCACCAACTGGTCTATTGTCGGTTGCACTGGTCTTAATGAATTCACTATAAACTATTAACAGGTGCAGACGCTGCAGAGGATGAAGAGGTGGACGTGACCACTGTGGACCCCATCGTTGCTTTTTGCAGCAGGTTAGAGAACAAGAAAAACATCTATATACTTCTAAGGCCTATATGAATTAACTGTCCAACCACTGAAACCTCGTCTGTTTTTTGTGTCCTATAGTGACGAGGAGCTGGAAGACTTTAAGGCCCTGCTCTACCTACCCATTGCTCCCGAAGTTGAGGATCCAGAGGAAAACCCCTTTGGCCCCCCACCAGACTCGGTCCAGACGTCTGCTCCGGAGGAGGCTTTGGCTGGCGGTGACAAGAAACAGCGGCAACCTTCATCTGAAGGAGGCCCAGCTAAAAAGAAAGCCCGCACCACTACTATTGAACTGCAGGGAGTGCCCAGTGACGGTGAGAGAGAGGAGCTCAGGAATGAGTGGCATATGATGGGTGATGCATGTTCTGCACATGAACCAACCAGACAATGCTGACCCACTTGTCACAATGTCGCTAATGAACAAGGCCAAAGATAACCCTTGATGTGTGCTCTCTCCTCAGAGGTGCACCCCCTGCTGGGTGTGAAAGGTGATGGCAAGTCCAAGAAGAAGACAGCAGGTCGGCCCAAAGGTTCCAAAGGTAAAGACAAAGACTTCCCCTTCAGGCCCAAGCCTTACAGGGGCGAACGGTCCTCCTTCCCCGTGGAAGCCATGGGCGGCTCTGGCCTGGGAGTTGGAGGAGGAGTAGGGATGAAGGGCAGGGCAGAGGGGGGCCTGGCCACAGGTAAGCACTCCAATGCCCCTGCTGCTGCTGAGTCTGGAATCTCTGCTAGTCCTGCTGCCCTGCTACTCTGACTGACACCTCACCAGCCCAGCCTGTCTCCAAAGCACAACCCCCCTGCCCATCCCTGTACTGCTTCCACACAACAACCTAACCCCAACCCTCCCAACCACACAGCTCATTGACAATCCCCCCCCCCCTTATAAAGCCATAGTCTGGAGGTCAGAAGACAGAGCGAGCAGATTCTTCTCTGAAAAGACAAATCATAAAGATAGAGCTTTTTCTCTTTACTTGACTAAATATGACAGTAGAGCCTGCAGCTACCCCCCTGATAAGATGTATTTAACTGGGGAAGATAAATACGGAAGGTAATTCAGTAATCAGACTTTTATCTGATCATTATTATTTATTTGTGAAACTATTCAATCGTTTTTTCTGCAGCTACATAACTGCAGGCTTGTGGCCTAGCAAGATGAGCGACAACTGAATTCAATGTCAAACGAAAACCTTCCAAATCACCAAATGATAAACCAAAATAGCTAGAATCGATAGAGCAACCGCAGCTGGAATATACTCGCATCCGCACTGTGTAGTTGTTTACTCAGTCCCATGAGACTCACACAGACATTAAAACAGATCCATCTGTGAAATTCATATTGTCTTATTTCCATTGTAGACATTGTCATCATTAAAGAAGGAGTCTCGTAATACTTCATACCCCCCCACATGTAATGCATCCCATCGGTAGACCATTAATTGTTATCTAAAGCCCACTGTATTTCACTAATCCACAGAGAACTCAATAATAATTTATCTTCAGCTAAAGTATGCATTACCTATTTCCTCTAGTTCAAGTAACATTTTATTATTTTGCATCCTTTTTTTTTTTTTTTTTTTTACAAATGTTTATTTTAATAGGAATCAATGGGGTTGGGGCTGATGGGCACAGATTAGGTAAGTCAGAATATGCTTAGGAGACCAATTGCTGTTTGGCTTTTCCGTTGTATTTGTTGCAAATGTATTCTTTACAATCAGAAATTACAATGACTCCCCTTATACCATCATAGCTTCATCTCCCCCAGACGGTGGCTTTATGACTGTATAACCTCTGCTTACCTCAGCCTCTCTTTGGATAATTTGACAATTTGTCATGGACACTTTGGGGAGGTTGGCAAAAAGGTGTTGACAGGGCTCACGATGGGATGGTGCAACTGGTTTCCCTGCAGGCTAGCTGGCTAGTCTACATCCTCTTCCTGCTTGGCCTTTGACCCTCCTGCTCCCACTCCCACTCTCGCTCCTCGGCTTGTCATGTGACAATATTTTTTATCTGTAGATGTGTTGCTCAGGTCCTGTCTTTTCTGTTTCTCTTTGTGTCGAAGAGGGTGTGTTAGTTCTGTATTCATGTCGCGTCATACATCAACATCAAATACAATTATGAACAGCTTCATAACCTTGCAGGAAAGTAACATAACCTTGCAGGTCAAAATGATTTGGCACCAAATGATTTATGCACTGAGCCCTGCTCAAATCTCATTCTCAGAAATAATTAGAAGAATTCATGCTAGTTATCTAAGGAGAATATTGTGTAAGCCATGTCTCGTTGCTCATCTGACCTTTGTGATTTTCTGCAGGGAGTCTGGTCTCACAGTCGTACAAACAGCATGATATTGGAGGGATGGACTGATAACGGCCTGTGGAGTAGCATCAATAAAGGCTCAGACAAAAGAGACACAAACGCTGATGTCATGTACAGACTGTGGGAGAGCAGCCTGTTAGGGGTACAGACTGTTTCCTCTCACAAGCAGAACACATCAACACAGGGAAACTCCTCAGCTTGGATCACACACAGGAGCTGAAAAAAGAGAGCGTGAAGCAGCTGAATCATCACAGTAGATATCACATGTCTTCTGTCTGTGTAGAATGTGTCATGTATAGAATGCCTGTTTCCTGATCGTGTGTATGGGTGTGTGTTGTGTTGTCTGTGTTGTTTTTATACATATTAAAATGTTCTGATTTATAAAAAAACAATCTGCTCTGTGATTTTGTTTTCAGGCTTAAGACTAACACATGAGGGTTTTGTATACATAGTGTGGCGTTCACTAGCTTTTTGATATATTTTGTATGGCATGTGGGATCATATTTTGCAAGAATCTGTGTATTCATACATTAAAGCTGAATTATGCACAATTCTAATACATTCTTAAGATATTATATCTTGTCCTACAAGGGTAATATTCTGTCTATTGATTACACTTTTTAAATCTCTTATAGTTGTTGGTAAACCGCTTCATTTGTGAAAGTGCACCTAAAAGATGAAGCACATCTCTTTCAAATCCCTATACACATTTTTTTCTTGCCCATTAAAAAAAAAAAAAAAAAATCCCCCAAGATATTGCAGCCAACTAGACAGAAAACAGCTATCTATGATTACTTGAATAAATTATAATATCTATAAAAACAAAATCAAATAGAAATGTTAGGATTCAAACATTATGATGAACCCAACTCTTTGTTAAATATATTGTAGTATTTGCATTATGATGATATAAAACATCAGAAACGTTTTTTAATTAATTATTACAACAACTATTATTGTATAATGCACTAATTTGGTTTACTCCGACTCCCTTTTTTGGAGTTTTATTTTTTGAAGTCACAAGCGGAAGTAGTATTTTGGTAGACAGCCTGTGTGTCCGGGGCCGAGCAGCAGCTGTACTCGGTGCTCCAGTTCTCCTGATTCACAACTTGTTGTACCCGCTGGGCTAGTTGTGTGTTCCCGGGCCGTTGTGTACTACTGTCTGCTCTTTGAAGGGGGGTCGGTCTATTGTCGTTGGCCTGATGGAGCTGGACAAAATGGACGAAAACGACTGGAGGTACCACGGAGAGGGGAACAAGAGCCTGGTGGTGTCACACGTACAGGTGAGTCAGCTAGGCTAACATCGAGCTAACCCACCCCTAGGCTGCCTCCCGCCTGTCGCAAGCCACACGAGCTTCAGCCTGGTGCTGCTGCAGGTGAACACGTTGGAGGGATTCTCAGTTCAAAGTGATCGGAGAGTGAAATGTCACTAAACGAGACTCTTATTTACCGCCGCTACCATTAGCATGTGTTTGCTGCTTTAGCCGACTCGCTAGTCAGGAGCTAAGAGTTCAAATAAGTCCACCCAATGAAAAATATACTTTTACGGGAGTGGCTATGCTTCAAACACATATATAGCAATTAGAAACTACATGTATATGTATGTCAAGCCCGATTCAAACACCGACTAAACTGTCAGTTGGTGTAAATTCCTCAAATGAGCAATCTATGATCTACAATAGCTGTTCGCAGATTTCCCTGATTTCCCCAACAGTCAAGAGGAACACCGTGTCGCGTTGTTAGTCTAGTTTAGTTCCGAATTCATTCCCATGCAGGTTCATCTGCGCTGGCACACGTTGGATTGACCTGGGTGAGAGAGTTGCGCTCACTGAACCCTCCTCCCAACGGATCAGAGGAACTGTGGGAAAGCCTCATTCCCGGGACCGGTCTGATCATGTTGTTATTGAGCAATCGATGAGCTAAGAGGGCATGGCATCACATCGGCAGTGTTGTAACAGGGCCTCCTCGTTATATCTGACTGTTAACGATGTGACAGGCACATTCTGCCAGTTCACTTGTATCATTCAAAGCTGCAACTATTAGCTGAAAGAACCAACCGGCAACTATTTAAACATGTTGATGATCAAAAAAAAAAAAGTTGTTTTACAACAGTTATATTTATCGTCATGAATATAATAAATCAACGAGATTGATCATGTTGGATAAGGGCTGTTGTTCAGACTAGGGAATGACTTTGGGCTCAGTAAATGTGGCTCAACAAACAAATTATGTTCAAGGAAATATCGTTATGTTACTAGCGCTGTGCACCTACAATAACAGAAACATGGCTCTATATCAAAAGGAGACACCTGGACACCTACCTGTTGCATACAGACAATGATTTGTATAGTGGCCAGATGCATTTTTTGTCAGACTTTCCCTGACTCACAATGAACTTTTCTAAATGGATTACTTCTCGCAAAAAAAAACTATAAATGTTGACTTCTTAACACTTACCCGAGCCTCTCTTGTGATCTTGCAGATTTCCAGAGTACTGCGTCTTCTCAAGTATCCAGCTGAAGACTCTGAAAACCCACCACAGGTAGATATCTCTGTGTGTGCTTGAAGCCAAAGCCTGGGCTGCAAAAGTGCTCAGAAAAAAAACCATCTAGATGCCCAACACATGACACATTCTGGTTCGATGATGGCAGCCGTTATCTCCTTTCATTATTATTGGATCTGTGGTGTGCCGTGGTACAAAGTATCTTACAGTATCTGAGTCTGGATGGAATACTTGGCTGCAGCAAGCCTTGAAGCTGTCATCTGGCTTTACCTGACTCTGGTTGCTACCCTTGGTACAGGTTATCTCTCGCATTGACTACTGCAATGCTTCCCCCCCCCCCCCCAACATGCCAAACTAGCACTTCCTGTGCACCAGTTTACCTGCTCATCTTGCCATTTTTGTCATTGTATAAATATACTATACATAGAGTGCATATTCCATGCTCTCCTCCTGTGCTGGACCTTGACTGTTGTTCCTACGTCACTTTAGATAAAAGTGTATTCCAAATAAGTGCACTTGTATCATTGTCATCATCATAATACACCAGCAGATATTTAAGTGTGATGTTTCTGTTTAAGGAAACAATAGCACCAGCACAAAATCAAACATTTGCCTTCGGACAGTCTCACAGCTTCAAAGGGCGTTCCTGCACACACTTGTGGTTGTTAATCCCATCTGTCAACAGGTCTGGGTGATGTAAGAATCTATGTATGTACGAGCTGTCATCTTTAAGATGTGAGGCTGAAGGCTAAGGTTCATGCCTGTTAGCAGTAAAGGTGACACAAACGCTTTAGCCCACACTTGCTAAATTAGTTGAAGATTCAGTTCACTTTCATTTTGTATCGAGCCAAATCGCGAGAAACATTATCACATTATGTGCTTTAGATACCCAGGTCGAGACAAACCCATCGGTTCCCAGGGATTTTCTTTGTGAGATAAAACATTCCACAGCGCTCACGCCTGACATTTAGACTCGGAACAGGTTGTAACCCAGTATTTACCTGCCGGTCTTTGTTTCTGCCTGTCCAACTTGTAGACACCCGAGCAGGCCTTTAGGCAGATCCAGAACATTGTTGACTTCAGCTCCAATGTGATGAGCAGCCTTCTGGGAGAGAAGTTTATCCACAGCGGGGTAAGGAATTGTAAAACATTGAAGACATTTTTGGGTTGCTTATACTAACTCCATTGCCAAATCGTCTTGGAAGTGTTTCGCACTGTTCAAAAACAATACTCAAGCATCCGATCTATCCAGAGCTGGTTCATAAACCTGCTTTCTAGTGTGTTGGGGCCTAGGGGGATTTAGCACATGAACAACATTCTTCAAGTCAGATGGTGCCTAATTTTAGGTCTATTTCTAAGATGGAAGTTGGAGTTAACAGCATATTTTTAACTGCGTGTCATAAATTAGATGTGCAGTCTGATAAATGTGGACACATGATGTGGCAGCAATTTAATCATTATATTTCAGTATTTGTTGGTTAATAAATGTTAATAAAATGGTTACTATTCAAATCTGTGCAATCTACATGATTATATACTGTACACCGATTAAGTAGATCAGGTCCTCTAAGGAGACGGCCCATGGATTTGACACAGCTATAGTCTGTACATCACGTACATTAGATAGCAGAAGCAAAGCTAGATGTATCAACATGTTCTGACCGACTGACTTCATTTTTTTTACAGGAAGTGGTCAAATTGCCGCTAGAGTTTGTACGACAGCTCTCAATCAAAGTTCAGAATCAAAGACCAGGTGAGACCAAACAACTGTCGACTTCACCTTGTATTGTAAAGTAATTTTGTAAATGTTTTGATCAAAAGACATACTTAAAATATCTCTTACTGTGTGTATGTCAGTGTGGCGCTGTGATAAGGTGATGGACATCTACAGCGGCTGTGCTCTCAGTCTGCCCAACTTGACAGCTCCCCTTTTACACCAGCCAACGCACACTCCTCCACTCTGTGTCGAGATCAAGGTACAGATCAACACACATTGTTGTCACTGTCAACCAGAAATATGGAGCTTAGACGGGAATTCACGTGAGTGTGACTCTTTGTTTGTGTGTGCGCATTACTCAGCTGCTGTTCTCTGTGTTCTGTTTTCAGCCTAAATGTGGCTTCCTGCCGTCGTCCAAACATGTCAGCAAAGACATCAAGACCAAAGTGTGTCGCTTCTGCATGCACCAACACTACAAGGTAAATACCGACACCGGTTCAAGCACCATCGGATCACACAAACGCAGAACACCTTTAGTACAACAAAAACAGTTACATAACCGTTAACCTCAGTAAGGAGGTGGAGAAGAGAGCTCGACACACGCATCGCCTGTCTCCCACCCTCTGTAACTCACTTGTTTGTTTACATTTTGTGTGAAACTGGACATCACCAAAGACCCCCGTGTTACTTTATAAACTGCACTTTTCTTGAAAGGTTAACGGCTACCGAAGTTAGTTTGGCGATTTTGCAAAGATAGCGAAAAATCTCCTTTTGTGACTTTTACGACACATTTATCTTCTAATACATTCTACTACTCAAGTGCACTCCAAATGAATGAATTAAAAAAAAAAAAGACAAATCAAGTTTGATTATTGGCAGCAAATTAAGTCTGATCAACATTCAATCTGTCAGTAGCTCAATGAGAAGCCCAATATTCGACTTGTCAGTGCCGTGTGCTCTCTGGGAGCTGAGGTACACTCAGAACAAACTTTTTTTGTTTTGCCCTCTCTCGCTCCAGGTGGCCAATGGGAAGTGGAAGAGACGCAGTCTATACTGCCCTCTAGACCTGTTCTCAGGGTGAGATTACAGCACACACTATTGTAACCATTTCCAACACCACTCCGATCAAGACAAGGGATCTGGCATAAACAGCAATTATGTGTTTCCCTTGTGTTGTTCAGGAACCGACAGCGAATGCATTTTGCCATCAGACAACTTATAGAAGAACCTCAAAACAACTTTAAAATCTTCAAGGTAAAACCTGTCTGTCTCAATCCTACACTGTGTAACGCAACACCTTTGTGTTTGCGGGGTTGCGTTACACCCAATTCCAACACGTTCAATCAAGACAACTATGGGTTTAAAGGCTAAATTTACATTTTTATGTTCCCATATGACCTGTCAATACTAGAATGTAACCTGTAAATAATTAACTGAAACAGTAGGTACCCAAAGGAAAAAGGCAAATGTTTTGAACAATATAATTGGAAGGATATCAAAAAAGTAATATTTAGAAAATCATTTACTGTCTCTCTGCTGCAGCTCAGCACTGAGGAGTGGAAAAGCTTCAGTCATAACACAAAGACCGTAACTTTAGATTATACTGACTTCGTTTGGGTCACACAGACTGCCGAAGGGTTTGACTTGCTTTAAAGGAGCTGAGGAACGTTCTGTAGCAGAATGAAAGCTGTCCATCTTTTCCCCATCACTTGCACGCCATTGACCGCCTCAAAGAAGGCTTCTGTTTGATGCCTCTCACAGCCAGTAAAACCCGTTTAATGTGAAAGGCTTAGGGGCACCAACTCAGCCAACACCACCACTGCAGGTTTAACAGTTCTTGTACAACCGTGACAGTCGGTGCTTCTTGCTCCATAGCGGCTGTGGGAAATATTTTGTTGTTCTCTGAACAAGTGATGCATTGATCAAATCCAAGGCAAACAACAACCCTGAAAGAATGATGAAAGCCTCAGCTCAAGGCCACCCACAATGTTACTGTGTGCTAATGTAATTCTTTTGACACGTTATGAAAAGTATTCATATTTTCAGTTGGGAAAAGTCTTGCTTAAATACTTGATATATCGCTTATCACAGTTGATGGTGAAGCTGTGGAGCCATGCTAAAGACCTGTGTGTGTGCGTGTGTGTGTACGTGCGTGTGCGTGTGCGTGTGTGTGTGTGTGTTTCTTGTTTAGGGCGGTCAGTCTATTTACAGTAGCAAAGAGGGCAGTGATGACTCGTTGGACCTGAACTCTCTCCTGCATCATCTCAGACCATACTTCATGTATGGAAACAACAGAATCAACAATCACATGACTGGCAAGGCTGTCCTGAACGACTTCATCCAGGTACATCCAAATACAACATTTTAAAAAGCAAAGTGCTCAAAACAACATATGTGTGTTACTACATTTTTTAAACTATTTGATTCTAATGCGAAGATACCAATTGGCTTCAATAAGCTAGAAAAATGTTACATTGAGATTCTGACAGCTTTCTCTCTGCCTGTGTCTGTCTATAGGTCCTTGTGAACGCCCTGCTGAGTGGTGGAGGAGGGGAGGGAGGGGTGGTGGCGGATAGACCTGGGGAAGGGCGGAGCTTCTGTGAAGCAAGTCTATTCAACAAGGAGAGGAACCGCCACGGTCAGAACCTACCTCTCTATCACTCTGTTTTCTTCTTGTGTCCAGGTGACACACACACAGGCAAATCATTGAACATGTGCATTTAGGATATATTTAAAATTTTATTTTATTACTTGTATATAATATACCACCCACAGGTATGTAGGTGTGTAAGTATGTACAGGAAATGTACTGGTTTAGGTTTCCTTCTCTCTCTTACAAAGGTTCCTCTTTTGTAGCAGCCTCCTTTATACATTTTTCTTTCCAGCACACTCCCCTTGGACATCTGATTTTAATCGTGTATACTGAAAACCTGACTCAAATCTTTGGGCATGAATTGAATTTAATGGTGACACATTAACTATGATGTAAGCACCATAGTTCAGGGTTCTGACCTGAAAAACGATTTGAGAAAATCTTGAGAAAATATGCTCTCACTTCTCTGAGTACACGTCTGTCTGTCTCTATCCGTGTGTGTAGGCTCTCAGGGTTTACCCAGCGACAGTGTCCTGTCCAGGATCCTTCAGACTCAGATGTTTGACACATTGGACATCGAAGGACTTTATCCTTTGTATCGCAGAGTGGAGCAACATCTGCAGGATTTCCCCAAGGAGAGGTAAATCTCCGCTAACTTGGACCAGAGGACAACTGTGTAGCTCATTGCTCATCTGGTCTCTGACATCACTTCCTGTCTGTGTCAGAACTGGTCTTCAGATGGATGGACCGTACAACGAGGCCTTCCTGGAGAAGCTGCAGAAATGTCAGACTGAGGACGATGGCTCTGTGGAGTATGCTGTCTCCAAGGTTAGATTGGTTGAATTATTTTCCGATTATTCTTTATGACTCAATGCGCCTGGAAAGTGTCTTTCCTTCGGGAACCCTGCAGCAACTGTTCTCTGACAGTGTCAGCTGACTGTCTGTCAGAGCTGTGGTTGACTCCTTTGTACAAACAGTGGGTGTGTTTCCAATCGTTGGTCCAAGTGGAAAAGTTCCTGTTATATTTTTCATACGGACTCAACTTTGGTACGTTCTGACTTTAGGTTCAGCAGTACCGCGTTGCCATGACAGCCAAGGACTGCTCCATCATGGTGGCCCTGGTGCCCAGCACTGAGGAAGAGGAGGCTGATGAAGGGTAAGAGCCTACATTTCTAGAAGAAGAAGCAACATCAAATGTCATGAGCTTAACATGTATGTGTGCCTGTGGTGCACACGGCAGTACTTCACTGGTAATGTTGTTGGTAAATACTAAGGTCTGTAGTATCCAATGGCATCCACAAAGTGGAGCCAGACATCAGCTCAGGGCGTTTACACTGGGATGCTCTGCTTGGCCCTGCTTAACTCTTCTTCTCCTCTTGTCTCTCCAGTCAGAGGTGGCTCAGAGACTTTCTCTCCTCCAGGCCCCCTCCTGCCTTCTCCTACTCGGTCTCCATTTTGGACTTGGATCCCAAGCCGTTTGACGGCATCCCCCGCCAGTTGCGCCTGGACCAGAGGATTGTTTCCTGCTACTTGAGGACTGGTAATGCCACGCCAAAGGGCTCTCTGCCCCCACTGTCCGACATCTTCACGGCGTCGGAGAGAGAGGACTGCACGCTGCTGTTCCACCAAGTGTGAAAATCCAAGCAGAGCCAGGTGGCCCTGTCGCCATGCCGATGCCTCAAACCAAGAGGTGAGACGTCATGTCCAGGACTCTCGAATAATTTCAGACCAGAGCTGTTTATTCACTGCAGCACTTTCTCCTCCCCAATCATCTCATGTTGACGGGTATCTCCCTCTGGTTCCTGCTTCAGCTTAGCAAAAAAAAAAAAAAAAATCTAAACTTGAGGAAGTCACCTATGAATGACCAGCTGATTGAATGACTTCCAGATTATTTTTGTTATGAGAGATGATTAGATTCTAGAGCTTTTGAGATGTTTTGGTGGCCCGATATTCTACTCCTGTTTGGAGTCGAAATCCTTTTCTATTTCACAATTCATATTTATTAGATAACGTCACT
This sequence comes from Colistium nudipinnis, assembly GCA_016785305.1. Classification (NCBI taxonomy): domain Eukaryota; kingdom Metazoa; phylum Chordata; class Actinopteri; order Pleuronectiformes; family Rhombosoleidae; genus Colistium; species Colistium nudipinnis. The sequence continues at coordinate 1,057,719 of JAFBJU010001289.1, forward strand.
TGTTTGGTGACAGAGATTGAAAGACGGGTTCACAATCAACACTTTCCAGCAACAGGTTTTTCTTGATGTGATCATTTGTCCTCGTCATTTAGGGATCCCTTTCTAATGCACTTGAGATAGGAGAAATTCCACAGTGGGGGAAAAAACATTCCACAATTTAATGAGGTTCAGTCCTCTGGAGTCATACAAACAAAGGTGGAAGTGTTTAAAGTCGGTGGTTTTGGTGCAAAATTCAATTCTCCACAACAGCCCTATCCCGCGAGGAAAGTTGAAATGAAAAGGACTTGCATTTCTGCATCGTCTCTGTGACTTCTTTCGTAAGGTCGTAGGGTGCGTGTGGATGTTGTCCCACATTAAGTCCAGGCCACTAAACTGACAATACGAACAGGATGGAGGATCACAGCAAGGGAAAAAAAATGTAATATGCTCACCTGAATATTGTGAACCTGTCTTTTCAACTCCTGATGCGGCTGTCATGGCGACAGCCGAGACCCTTTTTGCTCTCTGTGGCAATACTGCTGCAAATGGAAGAAATGATGCGATCAAGAGGAAGAAGAGGTTGTCGTGTACGTATGATGTCATTTCTTGAATGTAGGTGGGTAGGCCAGATTATCTGTCCGCTAAAGCGTTGGCATGTTAACAAGAAGCACTAGTTACCAAAGCTACAGCGACAGAAGAGTAATGCAAACTGGCGGTGGTGGATGATTAGCCAAACGTTCTCCCTTGAGATGTTTGTTGTATGTATAATTCTTTGATTTTGTGAGATGAGGTTTTTAGTCCGACTCAGACAAAACAAGAAAGCGAAAAACATTACCGTGGACTTTTCGAAATGTTTAATTTTAAACACACTAAACCGTTTTTTATTAACCAAGAAAATAATCGGATTAATTAGCTGCAGCCCTGTAAGAGAGGACATGGTGCAGTGTAGTTCAGGTAGAGAACCACAACTGTGAGATCCAAAATGACGGCGAGCGATGTTTCTGAAGCCCACCCCCCTGCTGGTGGTGGGGGTTTACAAGTTTTCTTGTCATGATGCTGAAGGTCAATGGAGGAAAATTTAATGTTGTTACATTTACACAAGTTCTGCTTACATCTAGCGAACACTCTTAAGTAAAATACTTCCGATTTTATTGGCCAGATTTTTTTTCCTCCTCCAGGACACATTTTTGTGTTGGTGTTATTCACGACATCACATTTTCAGCTACAAGCTCTCTTTTCAGAAACACTGTCCTCATTATTGTAGATAAGCCCCCCAAAAAACATGCTGCATTCACTCTTACTATTCCTTGGTTTGAAAATAGTTCCAGTCCACACAGGCTCTAAAAAGAGGGGTTTCTGTTGAACTATTCAAGAATATCATTTTCAGTGCCAACACAAACCAAATTCCTCTAGTGTATTGGGTTGGTGAGAGAGAGAAACGCCACGGAGGGGAAGAGAGAAAACAGACTGGACATTTTATCAGGTACACCTGTATAATCAACACAGCAGCCCTGTATTAGACACTTTATGTTGACACTATACTTTAGTGTTTTTGTTCATTTTTCCAACCCATTTATATCAATGGGTTTTGGATAATAACAGAAACGCAACCCAGTATAATGCAGTACCGCTGCACACTTAATACAGCTGGAATAAAAACTGAATCTTATAAACATCCAATTTATTGCAGGACTGTGTTATTAGTTTTAACTAGGTGTACCTTGTACTGCCCATCCTGTGTGTATATGTTAGTAATTTGAGTAAACTGACCATTTAAGTTGGGACCCTGACGAAGCAGCTCTTGTAGAGCGAAACACACCTGCCTTTCCTTTTTCCATAAGTCCTACCATTCCGTTAAAGTAGATTTTTAGTAACGATTTGGTAAGATTTCTGGACATCGATCGATGTCAAAAACACGCGTGACTTGGTGAGACATAGCTTCTGTAAAGGCACGGTCACATTACACTTCTACCTTCAGGATTTGTCCGTGTCCCATTCTGTTCAAGCTCAAAGCACACATTTTCTGTATTGACGTGGTCTCACTGAGGCTCAGGTTAGGACCGTTCTACTGAACTGAAGACTAATGTGACCGTACTTTGTAGAGCAGTGTGAAACAGAGGAACATTTTAAAGGTAAAGCAAGGGCTGCTGGTTAACGGATCAGTCCTCCTCAGTCCTCAGGATGAGCTTTATGCTGCGGCTGTGCTGGTTGTTGTGCCAAAAGTGGCTTGTTGTGCGTTTTTTGTGTTCGTCAATGTGCCTAAATATTCTAATAGGACTGGAGGATGAGGATGGTGTGTGTATGTATGTGTGCGTTTGTGAAACTCACTTTGTCACAGGCTGCGTTCCAAGCTGAGAATGGAGACGGCCTGCTCTTGTTCGTCTCTGTTCAGAATGACATCCGTTCAGAATGGTACGCAGCCTGGAGTCCCCTGGAGTTGAGACTTGATGAGTCTGGTGATTACAGTTGTTAAGTACAGTACAGTGATTACAACTGTTGATGGCTTTTTGTGGACCCACTTTGTTACTCATTGTCCTCTTAAACCAGAAGCGCCCATGGAAGCTTCAGAAAAACTGGTAACACTTGACTTCAGTTCTTCTGATTACAGTGTCCACTCTCCAGCCTCTAACACCTCCATCAGCCAATCAAATGTCTGGAAACAAATCACACTACAAGACTGAAACCTGGGACAGATGATCCTTCACACTCCACTTTGGTCCCAGCCTTTGGCATATTTATCTGGTGCTTCCCCTCATCCGCCAACAAGTCAACATCACTGTAACATCATCTGGGTCATGTGGTTAGTTGTTCGGCCCAATCCAATCAAACAAGTTTGAGTCAACGTGTCGATCAGAAAACTGACTCCATCCAGGACTTTTTTGACCTTTAACCAATCACTGACAGCTGGCCACATTTCTGGGTTTGGGGGAGTGAAAAAGGCTGGAGAGTGAACAGCGGTGAACTGAACCAACCACTGATTGTTCTATCTGTTGAAAAGAATCTGCGACAGGCAGCACGATGAGGCAGCAGAGGGTCATGTGACTTAAAGATTGTTGAGGTTTGGACACATTTAAATAACAGCCCATAGATATTTAGGTAATTTTGGTTTGAGTTTTTGAATGTATATTGTAAGAGGTGTGTTTATTTCACGTGGGATGAATTCCTATATTCACAGTTTGAGGATTCAGCTTAATATACTGCAGATTAATAATACAACACTAATCATTAAATAGGTTTAATTGATCTCAAACAGCTGGACTTTGGTTGATACGAGGCCTTTATTTTTTGATTAGCTTTCTTGACATTATTGTATTTTTAGGATACGAGAGCAACGTTTCCTGGTTTGTATTTTCACTGCAAAATCAGATGCAGTCTCTCTACAGGGACGATGTTTTAACCCCACATTTATATTATAATAGTAACATCTCTTTAATGACTAAAATAAAGAAATAGGAAACATGTTATTAGTGTTAAACACATTTTTGGCATTTTTCCTTGAACATTTTCAAAAAGCTAAAATATAGCAGGATAGTTGCAGCTGTATACGTTTTCATCTATTACAGTGACTCCCACATGAGATGAACACATTTTCTGAGAGACAAATCACTGGCAACCTCAAACAAAAAACAGGTTGTTTAAGTTGAGAAAGCTTCGACATTGAACCACCAACAGTCTTGAAAGTATTTCCAAAGACTCTTCCAACAGTCCAGATGAAAAACATTCGGTCTACTGTCTGATAAACAAAAAATGTTAAACCTGTTTCCAGACAAACAGACAAAAAACGCTTATAATAGATGGCAATGGAAAAAACAGATATGTTTCAGTCTGGAAACAGCAGTAGAGTTGTAATCTATGTTGATTTAAAAGATGAACCGTCAACAAACTAAAGAGGTTGACGACATCGTCAGATGGTAAAAACGTTGTGTGTGGATCCCTCAAAGGTCAGCACCACAACAGTAGAGGAAGTGAATCTGTTTTTTGAAAGCGAAGAACCTTTTTGTAATGTTGTCCAGATGTGTCCATTCAGAGGTGCTCCGACAGGTGAGCTGCAGTCTGATTGGTCGGTTGGCTGTCTCTGCCTCCTCCTGCTGCCTTAGCTTAGTCCTTCAGAAACATCACACCACTGTGAGACCTAAAGACTCCTAAGAACTGCGTGTGTGTAAATAGTTGTGAGAAGAAAACTATTTGAAAATACAAAGGAGACACTGCTGTTTGGCATTTTGTATTTAAATTATTTATTTTTGTAGATTTTGACCAATGAGCTCCGCTGTTACAGCTGTAACAGTTGTGCTCTTTCTATTGAATAAAGATTTCTAAGAGACTAAACCAAAACTGTGTGTGTACTTTTTTTGTTGCAGAAAGTCTCGCAGAAATGCAAATGTGTCATATTGATAACAAAGTCATTTCTTGCTGCAGATGCCAAAAGCGGCTCTTTGTAAATATTGGGGATATGATGTTAATGATAATCTAGCTTTTACATTTTAACTGATCTGGTGTCCTGCCAAGACTGAGCTCCCTGATGATCGACTCCACAGCAGCTTCCGTTCCCAGAATCCTCAGCATGCTCTGAAAGGCCTCGGCAGCACCACCCACAGCCTCGGAGGGAAACAAAAGCTGAGCTGAGGAGACGAATGTAAACCAAACCATCATTTCACCGGCATCGGTATTCTGCTCTTCCATGGCTGTCTTTATACATATCAATCTTCCATGTCACAAAACACTTGATCAGGATGTGGCATCCGAGTCCATTTTCAGTTCTCCCAGTAAAGGGTCTAAAAACGCCAATGCGATATTACAGGTTTCCTTTTAACTTCATTGTAACGGGTTATTGATCGAAAGATTGAGGTAAAAATTATTGAAACCATTTTAGAATTAAGCTGCAACATGAACAAATGTTAATGGCATCTCACCTCTCACTGGGATCTTTGTCAGCAGGTTGATTTTTGGAGTCACTCCTCCCTCTCTGGAAACTTCAACTGACCAATTAATGTAAAAGACACAGCTGTAAAGGAAAATACTGGACTAAGTCAAAAGGATATTGTTATTATTATTGCACACATTTATGTTATATGCTTATTAACAAAAGAGTTAAAGTGCTTTAAGAAACAAACACAAAAATCTAGAGAAACAAAAAAAAAGAAGACTATAACATACTGCGTGTATCATTACAAGGGCTGATCTGTAGGTTTTCCGCACAGGATAGACAACAATCTAGTTTAATTTATGTATGAATAAAAGTATAGTTGTACAAATGTTTTTTTTCATTTAGACTGTCACTTAGTATGTTGCTGCAAGGTTGCATTTACAGGGATTTACTTGACCCTTGTGTTTACATTGCTATGTACAGAAGATGAGGAAGATATTAAATGGAGTTAAATGTGCATAATATACGATTAAAAATGTGAATAATTTACACAATGTATATGCAGATGAATATTTACCCTCGAGACCTGGGGTGGTTCAGGGCCATGATCTCTGACCTGCAGCCTCCAGGAAGAGAGACGACGGATGGATACTTCTCCTGTAGAGAGACAGAGACAGTGTGATCGTGCCCAGTGTCGCTCTCATGGATTAACAGGATTATTTAAACAACAATTATGGGATTATGGGATCAATCAAAAATCACATTATTAAGAGCATGCATATGTGACTATATGAAACAACACATGCATCTTCTTTCAGTCTAGTTATTTTAGAGAAAATTAAATAGCAGGCAATTATATTTCTGTATTTTATTCATTTTTCAAGGGCAATATCTGACTGGTAATTAATTCACCAGTAATCAATAGTTATTTGTGTGATTTTCCCCTCACAGATGTATCCATCATTTTTAAAGCTGCATCTGTCTGCCTATGGGTGGCGCCACAACATCTGTTAACCCGAGTCCTAGGCCTTATTCATGAAAAAAAAGTGCATAACATTGTACATTTACAGAAACAACATAAAGCTGTAACAATAAATCATGAGGAAACCAGAGGAGTGTGAGGTTGCTCATCAACTTGAAAGGCTGAATTGTTGATGAATGAAAGACTCTTGTTGAACGTCTCCATTTTAAAATAAAAGGGAAAAATCGTGAATTGTATGATTCACAAACAATAATCTCAAAGACATTATGAAATGAGGATTTTTCATGACCAGTCAGATAACAACGTTTAAATCTGATTTATTTGACTGCTTCCACTCAGACAGAATTCCCTCGCACACACAGTTTTCCAATAGTCATTAGGAGTGTGTCCAGCAGGTGAGGGGTGTCCAGGTGACTCAACTGAGAGGCATTTGCGTGTGTGTGCGCTTTTCCTGGAAGTGTCGACTCACTTGAATAGTCTGCAAAAGACCAGAACTTGTTCAACAAGATCTTTTCTTCCCTCTCTAATGTACTGTCCCTTTATCCCTTTTACTTTCTTTGATTTCCAACACTAAATATCGCTTATGTTTGTGTTCTGTTTTGGATTAACTGATGATGAAAATAATATTAAAGGGCAGCCCCAGGTGTATCCTAAACTGCGCCATCACAGGTTAAATAGACTGCATTTACTGCATCTCACACGGACACAGAGGACATAATCTGGAGAAACCAGGAGCCTTCTGATTACAGAAGGTAGACCAACATTTGCATACCAAAAATATTAGAGTTCACTTTCTCATCATATTTTCTTTTGTCATAATGAAGCCCAATTTAATGGTCTCTTCGTGCGCATTGAAATACGTTCATAATGTTTCTGACGCTAAAGTGGTGTTTGGTCCTGTGTGACCTCTGACCTCTGCCCGACTACTGTTGTGAACTCCTCCGCCTCACATTCCTGCTGCTTTCACCATAAAACTGAACCAACTTTCACTTTTAGCTCGTCTTTTTATTTTTCAGACATCTTTATTCTCTTTGCTGGGCCGCATGACAATATTTAACTTATCCGATGTCCTGCAGCATGTTGGCAGTGTCTTCCCTCAGACAGGAAGACAGATGTTAAACGTTCTCCCTCGCCCTCTCTCTCCCGCTCTCCGTTTATTCCTCTCTCTCTCTCTCTCCCCCCCTCTCATTTTGTCTCGGTACAAATCCTGGCTTTGCTTCACAGCGCTATTAGCCTGCTCTGCTTTACACAACTGCTCATCGCTCTGAGACACGCTGAGGCTCATACAACACCAACACTTACAGTATCATCACACAGGGACAAAGGCACACTCTTTCTCTGTCTCTCACACACACACACGCACACACACTGCTCCTGGAGCTCCTGCAGAACCAGAGGAGGAAAAAAGAGGGTGGAAGAATTTGGCCTCAAGTACTGAAGCCGCCTTAAAACTACTGGTAACGTAGAGTTAATGTCTGTCTGTCTGTCTGTCCGTCTCTATCCTCAGCTCCTCCCCTCTCTCTCTGTGTCTCTGTGTCTGTCTTTCATGATTTGCAAACTGTTGCTGCAGATCTTTGTTGTGGATGATCTCCACAGCCTCAAAGGAAAAAGAAAGAGAATTGCTTTCACTTACAGGATCCTGATTAAACATAACGAGACTTGTGTTTGTGAATGCAGCAGAGACTTGAACCAGAATGGACCAAAACAAACAACGTTTTTTAACTCCAAGGCTCTGTACACTTCCTGGTTTAGATAGAGCACTCTCACAGATATCCCCTCAGCTCACTGATGTGGTAACGTTGCGTTTCACAACCTTCATTTTGAGCCAAGATAACATTTAAAGAGTTGGGGAGGGCTGTAACTAAGTCAGACCAACCGTCTTTATACAGATTTTGCAATTTCTTTATTGCTTTTATTGTGCTTTGGTTCAACAAGTAAATAACAATTTTTGTTGTATTTTTTAAAAGTGCTGATTATTCTGTTGACTGCGAAAACACCCAAGAAACCCAAGAAATCAGAACAACAAGGAGCTATCTCAACAATCCCAATCTGCAAATCGGTGGCCATGCCTCCGGAGCTCCAGTCACACACCCATTTAATCAACAACATACAAACACATTTCAACATCACACATGTGACGTCACTTTGCATCAAAGATGACAACACCGAAAGCATCACTTTGCGTCCATCTACTGCTTTAAAAACATTGGAGTAGTGAATAAAACCAACCAACATGATGCGACGATCACCAGCATAAGTGGAAAGGAGGACGCAAAATCGAAATAACAAACATTGCTGCAGCAAAGTAAACTGGATACAACTTTGTAATTCAAGCTTAATAGAAGATGATGACACTTAAACAAGACTTGCTTTTAATGTTGCTTTTCAACAAATATGAAGTATGAAGAAATAAGAAGTCATTCTAATAAAACATTATAATAATTAACTATTGCACCAGAAACAGCAGCAACACTTTCTGCATGTTATTTTCATCTCATACTGTTCCCAGTGGAAGTCTCTCCATTTGAGCCTGCTCATCCAGAAATTGAGGGGGCTGAATATTTTCCATTTCCCTTCCCTCCCTCCTGATTTCTTTCCTCTGTCTCAGCACACATGCACATTTCCTCTCTCCCAGCTGACTGAAGTCGGATTTCTAATTGGTTAGTACGGAATTTAGGAGGAGGGGGCTGAGTGTATTCAGACCTCCAGTCTACAGATCTGCTGACTAAAGTTTTGTTTCGTAAAAAAAAAAAAGTATAGAGTGTGGGCGGGTATCATGGACAAGAAAGAGAAGTTGAGACATGTGTAATGTGTGTTGTGCTCTGGGAAAAAACCCATCATGGGCTTTTTTTTATGTTATCAAAATAAAAAATATTATGCAGCAATGTTTCTGGCCCGCTACTGTCGGGACTGATTCTTCACATGTGGGAGATGAGCTATTGCTGGGGCTATAATTGAGCTGCCTATTTTACGCTATCGGATGAAAGCTAAGTGCATCAACGACTTAGTTCATCACTAAGAGTTCAAACACAATAAAAACAGTTTAGACCAACGAGTGATAGCATCAGAGACGCAGTCATTGACGTTGACGACAGCTTACATTCCTTGATGATACCGAAAACAAACCTTCTATCTGTCTACATCAGGCTTGCCTGGGCACCGGCCCAACAAATCAGAGATTCCTATGATTTAACACCACCAACAATTTCCATCATGCACTGGTGCACAGCTACGGGACATTTATTACTGTTATTGAGGTTGACACACAGAACCGGTTCAATCTACTCCATTCAGAGGAGGAATCAGACAGAAGACAAACTATCAGGTGTGTGAAGGTGTGTGTTAGTGCCAGCTCTCTGCTTTAATAATGACAGGACTGTGGTGTATAGACCAATCATTACACACACACACACACACACACACACACACACACACTCCACACACACACACACACACACACACACACACACACACACACACACACACACACACACACACACACACACACACACACACAAACAAACACAGACACGGAGGGAACCAGCCATTAGGACCCCAGCAGCAAACTATATGAGGTCCAGCAGCAGCAGTGACGACTCTTTTTGTCAGAGAAGCTGCTGCTGCAGGTAAAAACCTCTCTTTCTGCTGTCTGTTATCTTCTGGTTTTTACAACACATTTAGGGGAAGGGTAAACTTAAACCACTGATATTGCAGTTTATGGTCAGTCTCTTAGAATCCAGAGTCTACGGGACACCCATTGTTTTGATTGAACTGCTTTATGTTTTCCTTTCGTCTCTGGTTCGTCCAATTCACTTTCTGGACTCTGCTGAGGAACTAGTCAAATCCATTTGACTTTACCGTCTGCGGTTCAGCAAATGTATTTGTAGCATAGAGACTAAAAACTGCCGCCGACCGCTTTTGTCTAAGTTTTGACTACCTTAACATTAAAACACTGCAGGGCATTGGTTTCTGTGGCTAGACGCGTGTTGCGTCAAACATTCCGATAATTATTCAGCTATTGTAAAGTGGGCTGCTCTGTGCTTCTCTATAGGGATGAGGTGGTGGCTGGTGGTGGCCAGTTTGTGGCTTCTGATGGCCCAGACCTTTCAAGATGTCCAGGCCAGGAGCAGACCTCACAGCCAGGATGATGAGATCCGCCGAGAGAAGAGGAAGAGGGGTGGACAGGGTAAGACCTAATTGAAAAAAAAAACCCAAAGAAACTCCAAAAATCTGTCAAATTAACTTGTCAGCCTTTGTGCAGTCAAAAGAGTCGGCTCTTATCCATTACAACTGTATTTCCAGTAAGTTCAGAACGTAAGGGTGGCTTTGGCTCCAATCCACATGCCAAACTCGAAATGACACTATTTGGATTATATTTACTGTATGAATGTGCAACTCAAAACGCAGTGCATCCCTTTAGCTTTCAGCACCTGGGCCGTTAGAAGTTGCTATATAAATGTACATAAACAATGATTTGACCACGTGTTGCAGGTCCTCTACAGTCCAGGGCAGGGCGCTCTAGACCTCTGAAGATCAGACTGGTCCCCGGGCCCAGTGTCCCAATAAAATCCAGAGACAACCAAGGAAACGCGCTGCTCCTGCAGTCCTATAAGAACCTCCAAGAACAGCACTCCAGCTACAACGTCATCCCAGGTCAGTGAGACGTGTAATTCTGCTTTAACTCAGCGAGTTACCCCACTAAAACCTTCTGTCTTCGATGGGAAAAAGGTATAACTGCCGTAGTTTACGCAGAAGTGCCACTGAGTTAGAAGAGACTGATGTAAAAAAAAACAACAAAACAACGAGACGGGCATAATATTGTCACTGGCATCCATAACTACTCTCTCCCTACAATGGGAAAGGAGTCAATCAGGGTTTTCAGCTGGTTAACGTGCGTTTATTTAACCCCACATATACACATTAAATGGCGTAGAAAGTGAACAAGTTAGCTTTAACCCAGTATAGTCGACAGTAACTCAGTCTCTAATCCCGGTAAGCTTGGTGTGACCAGTGACACGCGCAGCCCAAGTCAGTATGAAGCGTAACAAAGCTTTAACAATTCACTTTTTCATTTAACGAAATCAACACTCAATGTAAATTTCAGCAGTGTTTCCAAAACAAACGAGTTCATTTGTCTCAGTGATTTCAATGGTTACCAACACAGAGACTTTTTTGACTTATGCGTTTCTTTGATTTCTTGTCAAAGAAATGTCACTACAGTTAAATGAATGAAAACATTCAATCCTACTGGATGTATGTATGAATGCAGTCGGAGATCAGTACAGCTCAACTATGAGGTTAAGCCTTGTTCACATAATGAAACTGTGTGTTATTACAGCTCAGTGATTTCATGTCAAATCATCACATTCCACAACGAACAGAAGGGAAACCCATCTGAGGGGAAAGATCTCGTCAGAAAATAGGTTCTGAGAAACCCCACACAGAGATGAGGAGGACAGAGACCCCGAACAAAAACCTCAGAGCCATGTGGAAACATTTTAGTTTGCAACAATAACGTCAGCATTAGATGATCAGTGGTGACAGTCTGTCATTTTCTTTCATTTTAACTATTTGTTTCTGTTTGTACTGTAGTTTGAAATAAGAGAACACATCTGCCTGTGTAGCAGAGACACACTGACAGTATTGTAACAACAACCAAACAGACCAGATTTCAGTTAACAGAGTTTAAACAATGTTGACTGAGATTTTTTTTTCCCCACTTTGTTTGTATGAAGTGAACGGCTTCATTCGTCAAGTTACATGATATATTTGAGTTTGGAACGTTCTGTTTTAAAACCAATAACATCAGGTTATCTACTTATAGGTCACTTCTAATGTCATCCAATGCTTTCCAGACAAGACATTGCACATCCTCAGAGCAACCAAAACATTCAGATTATGGTGATATAAAACCGAAAAATGCATCTAACTCCTAAACTAGCTGGAAACAATGGAATTCATCTTTACGTTTTACAAGTTTGTTAATTAGCAATTCAAATAATTTAACCTCTGGTAAAAAAAAAAAAATGCAATCAACAGTTTAGGATGATGGTGCCACAGCAGATTCTGGTGGTTACTATATTATTTAAACCTGACCCTGCAATTACTATACAATGAAGAGCAAGCGCTCTGACAGCAAGACAATATTTTAAAGAGAAAAGAAAAGCTCTAAAGTACGTGTGCTTTAGAGATGACAAGGTGACAGCCTCCCTGCTCCCAGTAAAGAAGACCGAGATAATAGGGAGACAGTGTTTGGGAGAAATAACCTGAGCCTCTTAACTACCTGTGTTTCTATAGACTTCACAAAGAGCATACCATTAGAAAGCATAGATGACAGGCAGGACAGACCTAAACCAAACACAAATAGACTCTTCCCACTGTATCATAGTGGTTTACAGTCTTTTTATTTTTTTACTGACGAATTGCCAGTCACAACCTGGTCCTGTCCGAGGTCTGATGTTGAAAGGTGAAGTTAATGCAGAGGGAGGAGGGGAAACGCTACAAATCACTGCTTTGTGTCGTTCTGATGACTAGACCTACACAGTAATTATTGCAACAGGGCCTGCCACAGCGGGGGAGGATGACAAGGGTCTGCGTGTTGCGACCCACAGGTTACTGGTTTAAGCCCCTCGACTCCATGTCAAAATCAATTGCATATGTGACTTGTCCATAATTTATAAAATGAACCCTGTCACAGAGTGGAAAATGTTACGGAAGTCCAGTGTGATTATAAGGCAACAGAATCCGTTTTAGTGGTCCCAAAATGATCTCTGTGTTACAATCAGAATCCTTTTTTCAAAATCCATACAGAAATGGCAGCCAGGGGGCGTCATCATAACCAAATCATTTAATATAAGTCTTACATGTCCCTATGTGTCTTAAACACCAAAACAAACTAAAGCCTTAAACCTTAAACTAAACCAGGGCAGCCTATTGTTTGACCAGTAGCCAGTTATCTACAGTTTTGGGGAAACTAATCTGCCATGTAATGATTTGATGATGGTTCACAAGCAAAACGTTTGACGTGGGAATGAATGAAGACACCACATGTGGCTTTGTGCCTCATTCACTGTCACACATGTTTGTGTCTGCATTGTTTCAGGTAAGCAGGGCCAGTGTGTATACCAGGGTCTGACCATGTTCGACCAGGCCGTCTGGTCCCCAAAGCCCTGTGTGACTTGTCTGTGTACTGGAGGGCGAGTGGTTTGTGACAAGCTGACCTGTCCGCCCGTGCACTGCCACTTCCCCTTCACCCCTGGTGGGGAGTGCTGCCCTGTCTGCATGGAGCCAGGTAGAAACACAACATGCGACGATGCCATGGTGCAACATTCAAAGGCAACAGAGATGGGACCTATTTCTGAAAGTCAGCTCCAATGTTGGAGGACTTAAACTTCTTCAACATTTGACATCATGAAACCTACATTTCAAAGTCCATTTGACCTCTTATTATGTTTGGATATGTTTTGGATTACATTGACTAACAGCTTTCAGTTTAACATGACAGACGTTCTGTCAGAACGATTAAGTCAGAGATGAAATAAACCCAGCTCCATTGCTTGTATGCATATGTTATGAAACTATTCATTATGCATCATTTCTTTAAGGTTCCATCTCCAAGACCTCAGAATGTTGCTTTAGATTTCCATCATGGTTTTAAAAATGTGGTTATCACACATTTTGGGTCAGTCAGAACACATGTTGTGATATTTTTATGTCTCTATGTTGGGGGATACCACCAGCAAGCTTTGGTAAAAGCTGAATCTGAATTTGAAAAAGTAAAAATGTGCAGAAATAAACAGAAATATTATAAATCAGAATTGTGTTGAAAATAACAAGCAACGTTCACATACATATATTATTGAATTGGTTATAATTAAATGGGAAGCCATAATTATAACCTGAAAATAATAATAATAATAATAATATATATATACTGTGTATATATATATATAGCCTTTAATCATGGTCATAAGAGATCATCTCAAATGTCATGTCTTTCTATCAAGGAAATTCAGCTTGAAAAGCCTGACAGTATAGAACATATTGTACAAAAATAAACATAATCAAATTTAGATTCTGTAGCAGCTAGCGTCACCATCAGCTAATGCGAAAGGAAACTGTACCTGACAATTATACACTGAACAGATACAGTTGAGTTTGTTGATTGGGTTCAGACTGGTCTACAGCAGCACTCTGCTCTGTAGCTACAACAAGCTGGTCTTGTATCTGTCTGTCTACAACACTAACACACAGCCGTTTCTGTCTGTCCACCTCCTGTCTGTATGTCCTACTATCACACTATCTGTCTGTCCTCACCAACTTCCCTGTGTCATTCTCTTTCAGTTTCCTTATTTGTTCTACTTTTTATTCTTCGTCTTGCTTATTCTCCTCTCTGTATCCACTTTCCTGTTTCGGTTACTTTTGTTCCTTCTTTCTATACTTGTACCCTTTTCTTTGCTCTCAACCAATCCTGCCTCCGACCAACTCAACTGCCACCTGAATGGCTGCCCTGCACCACCCTAAATCCACCCTAGACCCTGACCTCAGCCTTGACCTTTCTGGTGACTCCCCAGTTCCCAGTGATCCCAGTGAGGCCGCAACACCGCTGACCCAAGAGGAGATCAAGCGAATTCTCTGGAGAGAGGAAGAGGAGCACCGCGAGGAGGAGGGGCGCCTGAGGAAGAAGGACGAGGCGAGGAAGAAGAGGAGGAAGCAGAGGAAGGAGCAGGAGGAGAAACAGAGGAGAATTGTGGAGAAGAAGAGGAGAGAGGAGGAGGAGGCGCTAAGATTGCAACTTGAAAAAGAGGAGGAGGAGTGGAGGAGGCAGATGGAGGAGAGGAAAAGGCAAGATGAGGAGAGGAGGAGGCAAGAGGAAGAGGACAGAAGGCAGAAGGAGGCAGTGGAGAGAGAAGCAAGGGAGAAGGAAAAGAAGCTAGAGGAGGAGAGGAGGAGGCAGGAAGAGATCCTGATGGAGAAACTACTGGGTCTGGTGGAGGAGGAGGGAGAGGAAGAAGAGGACGAGGAGGAGGACGAGGAGTGGCTGAGAGGAGACGTGTTTCAGATGCTCCCAAAAGAACCCGAAGAGCCCGAAGAACCAGACCTCCTCCCCGCTCCAATCCCAAGACCCCCCGCTGCGGCAGAGGACCAGCTGAGGGAAGTGGAGGCAGAGGAGTTTGAGGAGGAAGGGGAGGAGAGGGAGGAGGAGGTGGTGGCAGTGAACAGAGGAGGCCTCCCCCCAGGCTGCGACATTTCTGACGTCACTGTGACCTGTGAGAACGCCAAACTAATCCACTTCCCTCCCCTGTCCATCCCTGAGCTGAAATCTCTCAGTCTGGAGGGTAAGTCAACACCCAACAACACAACAAGGAGCTGAAAGGAGCCCCCACCACTCCCACACGACCCCATCGTATTTATACTGAATATAAACACAGTTCTGAATATAGGACACGTATTACACCTTACACAGTTTTACTTGAAATTATGGATCTGAAATGTGTGGAAGTGGAAGTGGGAGAATCGGAATCCACAGAACGTGTTCACACCCACAGTTTTCATTCAACCAGCATCATCGTTTCACCAGAGAACACTCACCCCACTGTTGGTCTGTGGGACAAGCAAAACACATGGACCACGTATGAGTTATGAGTCATATTTCTTTCACATCACAAATGATCTTCAGACATAGCAGGGGAGATTCAGCCATTTCGGATTCATATTAACCTTATTGATGACAATGGCAAAAGTGAGTAAACCCCCATCCCCGATTCGTTTTTTTGGTATAATGCTAAATGAGGAAGGATAAACCAGAAATTCACAGCAGACTAGCCCATCTGGACATTTTATGAAACTACAAGCGGAATAAAAACATCATAAAGGGCCATTGGAAACCGGCCCGTGGCATTCGAGAGCAAATTGTGCAAATTGGAAAATGTCAGAAAGCCTACAGAAAACTGCAAGTACAAAAATCCTGCTCGGCGTTAACCAACTTGTCCTGACCTGCAGGTAACAACATCAGCCACATCCCAGCAGCAGCCTTCAATGGCATTCCCAACCTGGAATGGATCAACCTAAAGAAAAACAAACTCACCTCTGCTGGTATTGATGCCAAAGCCTTCATGGTATGACATAATATAATAACCCACGAGATGAATGCTTCCCTTAAGAGTAAAAGCTAACTTGACACCCAATTCTAACATTTCCCCTAGCAGCCTCAAGAAATCACGATGATGGTTTGACAGTTGGCCCAACTACAATTTCCGTGAACGACATTAGGTTTCAAACCCCCAACCAATAACAGGAATAACAATATTCAGAGATCATAAATGCTTTATGAATTTCCAAGCGCTTACCTAAGTTCTACAAGTCTAGGAGTTTAATAACAAACTTAATTGGCATTTTTAATGGGCATGATTTGACAGCTGCAAAACTATTAACAGGCAGAAGAGAAAAATGGATGGGTATGTGAGATTTAAAGTATGAAGAAGAATTCCGCAAACCTCAGGGTCACATCTCTCCCAGCATCACCACAAGTGTCCTTTTGTCTCAGGGTCTGAAGATGCTAAGACGTCTGTACTTGGACGGGAACCTTCTAGAAGCTGTGCCCACTGACCTGCCCCCAACCCTGCAGGAGCTAAAGATCAGCGAAAACAGACTGAGAGGGGTCGATGAAAACAGCTTCCAAGGTACTGACGCAGCATGAAATACCCTGCCAGCATTCAATTATTCACATTTAACAACTACACAACTACATGTCTGAACACGGGGGTGAAGCAACACCTAGATTGTTCAGAGCCTAAACAAGGTTGTTCTCCCTGAACAATGAAAGTGCCCAGGTCCTAAGGTAAATAATGAACTTGTTTTGTCCCGTAGCTGTCTGAAATGTGTAGTTTGACAAATATTCCTTTGAACACATTTATATTAAAAGCAAATATATGTGCATATTATCTTCCAAGATCTGAGCAGCCTTGTGATTCTGGAGCTGGAAGGAAATCTGTTGAGTGAGGGGAACGTAGATCCTCTGGCCTTTGCTCCCCTCAGCCAGCTTTCCTACCTCAGACTGGGCAGAAACCACTTCCGCACCATACCCCAGGGCCTTCCCTCTTCATTGCTGGTATGAAATAATATCTGTATACTTATCTATCTCTCCTCATTCTAGCCCTACCGTTCACTACTGGGTTTAAAAGCCGAGGCAACGATGTGCATCCACTGGCTTGGTGTGACTGTGCCGCCAGCCCTATCTGAAAAAAAGTTTTAATGGCTCATCCCCTCAGTGACCCTTCAGGTTTAATAGAAACCCCAAAAACCCTAAGAAATAATTTACAGACTGAATTGCAGAAGAACTACCAATTTTCTGGTAGGCTGATAAAACCCACATTTCATTTAGACATGTAACTGATGTTGGGGACAGCAAGTTCAAGGAATGTGGTATGCGCTGCGAGTATCTTCAGTTCTGAATGGGCTTTTGGGGCAACAGTTGGCAAAAGTAAGTATAATATGGAGTAAATGTAATCTATAAATCCCTCAAGAATGTGCTAATTTAAATAAAAATCTTATTGGACAGTCATGTGCAGTATCTAACCCAAACTCTTCTGATGAACTAGCAGCATTTTGAATTAGATTAGCTGATGATCATTCTGCTTCTACCTGTGGGAAGCAAGTCCACAAAACTTTGAATTATGATTTCAGAGTTACCAAGTAAACATTTCACCTTTGTATAGTCAATGGTAATAATGATGATTAAAATATGAATAATATGATTGGTATGATGGTATTTGATAGATCAACCAAGCAGCATTCCACGATATGTTTTTATAAAATGATCACTAGGTTGCTGATTTCAAGATAGATTGTTAATTCAGTTTTCAAGTGTATTATGCATTCTTAACCTGGATCAGCCCCTTCACAGACTTGTCTGCCAAGATGGGCAGAATAAAAAACAGCCAATCCAAATGTGTAATGACAAATTCGTAAACGCACCTACGGTCCCTGGAATATTGAATAAATAAGGGATCGGGTATGGGCCATTGATAAAACTATTAATACTTCCCCTTTTTATTTTTCCAGTATAAGTTAAACAAATGCGTTATACAAGGTATACGAGTTTCCCCTAATCCTATCTCTTTCATATCTGGATGACGACAAACTGCCTGGCAATTAGGAGCTATACTTGGAGAACAACCTGATTGAGGAAATCTCAGAAACAGTTTTCAACCAGACCAGAAGTCTAAATGTGGTTTCGCTGAGGCACAACAGGCTGGATGAAACCAGGATCGCCCCATTGGCCTGGTTCAACCACAGGTTAGACAAAAAGAGATGTTACTATCACACTTTATCCTCAGGGTGAATTTACCAGCCACAATTTTTGCCTGTAATGATTTCATTTCATTTCATTGCAACTTCATCATGTACTATTTCCAGCACAACATTAAAAGAACCACAGGGAAAAGTACCAGGCTTTCTTATCAGTTGTTAACAAGTATAATCAATTATTCAAATTAAGTTATATTTTAGTATCAACTATCACTAACAAATCCTCTCTTCTTCTTTCTACTCTGCAGAAATCTTGAATCCATTGACCTTTCACATAATGAGCTTTACCTGGTTCCGTCCTACCTGCCCAGGTCTCTGGTCCATCTAGTGCTGTTGGGTAACAACATAGAGAGGATACCTGGTAGGTGGAAAGTGTTGACAAACACCGGGCTGACAATTACTGCATATCTAGCCAATGGAAGGGCTCTACTTGTTGGTAGATTACAGGCACGATACCTAGAGGATTTCTCTAGGCGCCAATGAAATAGAATAAAAATAGCATTCTACTCCATTTTCGGAGAATGAAAATGGCTCTCAATAAATAGTGTAGGTGATAAATGTTGTGTACAAAGTTATTGTAATAGAGGTAGAAATATCTGCTTTGACTGCATCAGAACATCAAGTTACAGTTGACAGACACATTTAAATACATCTCTATCTCCACAGGTTACGTTTTTGCCCACATGGAACCTGGTTTAGAGTACCTTTACCTGTCCTATAACAAACTGGATGGAGAGGCGATCGAGCCCGAGTCTTTCTTCGGCTCATATCACTCCATGGTAGAACTATGTCTGGATCACAACCAGCTGATGTCTGTACCATCGGGCATCAATGAGATGACAAACTTACACTTTCTCAGACTCAACAACAACAGAATCAGGTACGAAGACAAGATGTATAAATATGAATCAATTAAAGGAAGTCAAGGATTCCCAATTCCTTTCTTTCCTTATACTGAACATAAAACATACATATCCTCTTACTTGTATTGTTCAGGGTCATAGATTAGACTGCATCCCAGTATACACGCTTTCAACAGGTCAACAGTGTTTCTAAAACTAACATCATAGGGCCCATGTTTAAATATCTTAATCAGTTCAAGTATCAAAAGAGAAAAAAGCAGGTGCCAAAAAGAAAGTCAACACGATCCTTTAAAACCAACCTATCATCACAGTCTTCTGAGCCATAGCACTGAACAGACAGTTTCCTTGACGACAAGAAACAAAACAAGTTTCTGTCACAGGTCCGCACGCAGCACAGTCACTTCAGGTTGTGGCATGGTTTTATATAACACTTTTAACACCACACTCCATCTCCACTGCCAGCCTGGCGAACACTTCCAACGCTTTAGAAAAGCGTGAGCCATTTTAAACAATGATCTGAGATTTTAAAGACCAATTGATTCTTCATTGATATATATATATATATTTTTTTAAATCATAGTAAACATTGTTTGTGGGAGATCTAACAGCCTCCCGATCCCATGTTCCTCAGGAGTATCCCAGATGACGGAATCTGTGACCCGAACCACAGTGGGGACTCCACTATGGTGGCACTGAGGCTGGAAAACAACTACATTGACCCCCAGAAGATCTCACCGACAGCCTTCTCCTGTGTACGCTCCTCCTCAAGCGTGGTCTTAAAACCCCAGAATAGTGACCCGCGGCCACACAAACCCAGAAACTGAAAGACATTTGTTTGTTCCGCCAGAAACACAGAGATGAAGATACTGGATTTTTATGTGCCAAATGAAGTCAATACTTAAGTGAAATTCCCTCTCACTAGCTGACCCTGATGCTTTATGCTACCGAAATTATACTCAATATATTGAGAAATGTATTCTCACAAACACATTATGAGTCTGATGCACCGATTGCATTTCAAAAGCGTGAACACAGTTACTGCGGCTGTAATTTGTCTTACAGCAATGACATGTGAGATTTCATTGTCTTCGGGCTCTCATACTTTTGAAAGTCTGGCAAGTTGGCACCAGGCCCGCCTCAAAGGAATGTAGGTGACAGAACATGTACAGACTTCAAAATTAAAGATTGTGTGTCCTTCAGCAAAATGTCAAACCCTCTCATATGGAAAGAATCCTTATGCCAAAAAACAATTAAATGAAAATGCTACTAAAGAAACCCAACACATTACTTTTAATAACATCAGCGCATTCATGTGCCATTGCTCAGCTCCGTTTCTTCCAGTTCCTTTAATAAAAAGTCTGACATGGAAAGGAGCCAGAGTAGTTCAGTCACTTGTGTGACATCCTTTAACATCATGGTGTTTACGATCAGGAGAAGGTGAAAGGATTATGTTTAAGTGAAGGCTGGTAGAGAACTAATCCCTCAGGATGAAGAGAGGAAAGGTTTAACGCCATGTCCATTTCTTTCCTGCATCCATTTTTAGGCCTGATGCAAGACATTATTGGACTCTCTCAATACTACTTTGCTTCAACTATTATTCACACAGTAACTTTTTCAGAACAGTCTATAATAGAGAGTCATGGAGAGCCACACACATAGCATGCAACTTCCACTTTCGCCCGTCGCTTTCCTAATCGGACACTTTGCTTCGTAATTGCTGTGTTTACATGATTCAATTCCCTGTTGCATGTTGCAATAAGCACTTCTGCTATATTTCAAATGGGTTACATTTTCACAGGGATAAGTGCATGATGAGTACATGCAGATGAGTCCATGTGGACTATGTGGTCTGAGGAAACACAAAAAGTGGGAAAACACACAAATAAAATGTGTTGGCCTTCAATTGTCACTAAGAACTCGCAAAAGTGAGGAGACGTGGGAGGAACCATTGGTTTCAGAGGTTTTCCTTTTCCTCACTGTAAATTTCCACTTCCAAAGTTTTCTCTCATCTCCTTATTGTTGCTCAACACAGCAACACCATGCAGCTCTATGTTTATCCTTCAACCATCACGCTCTGTAGCTGAACTGTAATGTATAAATACGTAAACAACAGCTTTGACAGTGAATAAAAAACGTTTTCTCTCATTAAAAAGGCCACAAATGTTTGAATAGCATGTGCTTCTGGCTGGCCAAGAGTATTTGACATGTGTACAATCGTATAATACAGTTTCCACAATGTTATGATGCACAATAAACGTACTGTGTACCCATTAGAGATTAATTATTCCAATCAACATTACATGTATAAAGAATTACAGAATTAACAATCACATGTTCTAAAAACTAAAATATTTAAATTAAGTGATAATTATGACAACTGCATTGTTAAATCTACACAGAACTTTAAAGGCATAGTGTTTTTGGACCTTAAAAACCCTGGTCTTGTAATATGGGAACTGCTCGAAAGCAGCATAACACGAGACATATTTGGATTACTGGGGAAAAAAGCGTCTGGTTGGTGAATCAGAGGTCTGGAACCAGACTACATACGCCTCATGTTCCCATCTGGAATACTGTAGAACACCTTCATGTTTTTTGGGATTAGATGCATGTTGACACCGAATGCAAATATTTAACCTGTGAGGTGTACGAGTCACATATCCAAACAAAAAAATAATTTGAATCCACTGGATTCCCTGATTCCCTTCACTGTCAGAACACCAGCATTCTGGGATATACGTGCAGTACACACCCCGGGGCTTTGTGAGGAGGAGGTGGAGCTACAATGACTATTGAAGAAAAAGTTAATTAAAATTCCATCATCTATCCATCACGTCTTCCATTCTCATGCCACGCACATTCTGAGAGAACTGTAATTATCAGAGATGGAAAAGCCAACTCTATCATAATATTTTCCTCTGAAAGCCTGAGGTTCAGGATCATTTACTTCAGTAGCAGACAGATCTGAATGACTAGTGGAACAGAAAACCTATAATGTGAAAAGGACAAAAAACCGCAGGTCCTTCTTTGGTAAGAAAAAGTTGGAAATATTAGATCTTTTTATGCAGACCAAAGTCAATCTAACAGCAAAGAAGCAATAACAAACAACAAGCAGTTATGGCTAGTCGCTCTCAAGATGCTCACAGTCGCAATCTCTCTCACCTCAGCTGGAAAACGTTTTGCCAATGAGCTGAAGCACAGAGATCAAAAAAGGTTTTCCGGACGAAAACAGAGAACCTTTGTCTCTTCTGCCAACAGCTGTTGTGTTCATCAGTGTCACAAATCAGACACAGAAACAACATAACACAGAAATAACAGTCACATGATTTTGTCAATGGTCCTCAGGTCGAGGACAAATATAAAAAGTCCTTAGAACTTAAGCTCTGTGTACTGTGCAGATTATTTATCATGCACCAAGTAGTTTTGGTCAGGAGAAAATTAATAAAATATAAAAAGCTGTTTGTTAGTATGTGATCTTAACTTTATTCTTCATGTAAATTCTGCATGGACTGGATGTTTAATATTGGTCAACTCACATTGCCTCAGTTTGTTAGTGTATGCAAGGTCAAATGACGGCACATAAAGGGATGCTAAATGACCTTGGTTTAAATATGGAAGAAGCTAAAATAATGATTCCATAGTTATTATACATCACATTTTCCTTGCAGAATTGTTGTTTTATACGATATGATTTCACTTTCACCGTTAGTTTTGAAGCTTATGCCAAATATATATAATAATCCTTTTCAAATGCCTCAATAATAATCAGTCAGCCTGAATACTTGCTGCATTAGGTGAAATAATGAAAAGAGAGATCTAAGGATGCTGATGCTAGGTAACAGTCCATGTAGCAGGTAGCTCACTGAGTTGCTGGGTAGCAGCTCTGTTTAAATGTTTCCTGGAACCAAAATGTTCCTGGGGCACTAAAGCAACAACAACAACCCTGAGGCAACCTCTTGGCTCAATTGCCCCCCGCCAGTTGCCCCAGTTACACAGAGCTGTGTAGGGTCTGATGGAGAAAATTCTGCCAGTGCCGAGACATAACAGACGTCTGAGGGGTTGGAAAGTATGAAATTTGGAAAGTGAAGAGACATCTTAACCGCCTCCCATCAGCAACGCAGACCATCTCACATCAGGAAGTAATCTCTCACATTTAATTTGTAGTTTGGATACTGAACTTCCAACAATTATACCATCGCTTTTTTCATCACCACGAACCGATATCCTTCTTTTGCCTTTCAAAGCTACTGAATTAAATATTTCTGTGGCAGAGCACACAGCTGAGAGATACAAGTTTCTATGCACAAGATCGCCCTCAACAGAAGATGTGCTGCTCCAAACAAACCTTCAACGTTTTTACAGGTCGCCTGTGGATCAGACAAGCAAATAGAAAAAAATATTGCGTCCTTTCTGTGCACAGAAAGCTGAAAGATCAGACGCATTTATAACGCGGTCTAATCAGGACCCTACAGTATTTGAGGGAATAGTTGACTTTAATCTTAAAATGTGGCTTGTTACACGGTATTGTTTCAGGAGAGATTTATGGGGCTGTGATTATGAGGAAATGGAAACAGAGCCTGAGGTCTTGAGAGGGGAATCATAAATGTGGGGTTGCTAGGAGTACCTTACAACTGACTTGGTTCTATGAGAGGTTTGAAATGCGAGGCAAATGCACCCCCCATATTCAGATCACGTGAGTGTCGAAATTCATCAATAGGTAAGTGTTTGTTTAACTTTAGCGGGCATGGGCAAGAAGTTTGACAAGCTGCATTGTATTTTGACCGTGCTTTGAGGTCTTGAGTTGCAAAATGTTCCAGACAAAGGGAGAAGTTAAACAAACCCGTTTGACTCACTTAAACAGAAATACGATAACATATTGGTCTTCTGAAGGAGTTGGAACTACTGATGAGAATAAGAACACACATTTACGAAATACTTTTACGCTTAGGAGTGCGATTGGGATGAACATGAGGGGGCTCGGTCGTCACTGTGTTGATGATATGATAATTTAACCAGATCTCTGACGGTTAGGAAAGTATGATTTACCCACTGAGAAGATGCACTGAAATCTGAACACAGACCCGCCCCCACCCCGGTTCAACTAACTGCCAAACCAGGGCATAGTTGATGGTCTGGCTTTGCTATAAGATGCCTCACACCAACGTTCCAGCTCAGCTCAGCAGAAAATGTAGTCACCGAATGGAAAAAGGCATACTATAACACATGAACCCCTGGGGGAGCAAGCTCCTGTTGGCTTTTCCATTCTTGGGAGGAATTTCTAATTTCTGCCTCTAAATGAGGGCTTCAGACTTTCCTGTTGAGCCTTGTTAAGACCCATTACAAAAAACCCAGCAAAAAAACAAATAATGCAAAAAATTGACATTGCAAAGCCTCTTCTCTGCTTCTCATCTGCCTTTCCGGTATCTGCATCACAATTAAGGGGGAAATCTTCTTATAGACTATGACGACAACAAGAAGTTAGTATGACTTAACTTCTGAAAAGTCATTAGACACATTTTCCAATGTGGCTAATCAATGCCAGTTGTTCCCAGTTCGACTTAGGGTTTTCTTGTAATGAGCATTTTAAGTAAAGTATAGTATTTTAGCAATATTTTTAAACAAGACATTTCTCTGTTGAAGTAATGTCTGTGTCATTCAATCATAGATGTCTGTTGTGCAAATGTTACTTATGGCCCTGTTTAGACTTGACAAAAGCCACAACAAATCCACAGTGCTCAGTGATACTATATTAGATACATGTTTTAGTCTGTAGATATCTGAAAATTGTTAAAACATTTCTAGGGAACATTGTTCAATAATGAATAATTAACGCTGAAGATTCTGCACTACCTGATGTTAATCTACTGTACATGTATCTATACAGTCATTATTGCAACACTGACCCTCAAGCAGCCAGATGAAGGAATTGTTCAAACAAAAAGACAGATGGCATCATTCTAAAATCCCTGCCCAATGCAAGCCCATCTCAACCCAGACTGTTAATGTTTCATTGAGAAAATCCAAACGGCTGCAGCAGCAGCAGCTGTACAGCCCCATTCTCCTTGTTCAACTCGGAGCCAATGGTCCTCAGTGTAAGAACCATTCAAGTTGATGTTGACTATTTAATATGGCAAATAGCCGTGAAAGGAGGGGAGGTGACGGACCTACCAGTATGCTCTATATAAAGACTTCAAGCATTCAGCAACTGAGCTTAACTATTCTGGCATCGCTTCAAAGCCCCTGATGAAAAGCACATGACTAACATCCCAACAATGCCTTTCCAAATCTAGTCCCTGAGACATACAGATGGTGTGATATCAGAGAGAGTCGAGCGCTCCAGCTGAAACTAAACCTCTCACCCTAGCGGCAGAGGTTTTCCATCGGTGGGGGTGTTTGGGGGGTGTTTTTTTTCTGGAGAGAGGGTGATGCTGTTCTCTGTTCACTGGATATGAATTGACTAAGAATCCAACTCTCAGCCTTCCAGCTGGACCCTGCTGCTGCTCTGCTCTCTGTGTGGGGTTTAAACCGGGACACAAACGCACCTGACGGCTGAGGTAGGACACACCCTGCATTCATCAACAAAACAACGATGCAACCTTTTAACATTTTTACTTTGTAAACCTGGCTTGTTTTAGTTTTAAATAATGTTACATCTTTGGGGACATTCAGATCAGTTTACAATATTTTTGCCTTGAAGGTGGTGGCAGTGTTTAACTCAATTTGAAAATCTTAATTTGTCCTGGCGATGTACCATTGTATTAATGGATAAACTGTGCACTGTAGGTGTGATTCCACTTGCAAATTGCATGCAACGCTCAACAAGATCAATCTGCAAAAATGTTTATTAGCCAATGGATGATGTGTTAATTTAACTACATAATTGGCTAAATCCGAATTGGGAATAATAGATGTTTGTTGAATGCTGTGACTATGTGTTATTTACCTAAAGTCTTGATTCAAGTGGATCTCATTTCATAAAAATGTTACTTTCCATGGAGTACAGTCATAGCAATTACAAAATGTTAATACAAGCACATCTGAGAATCCCCTCAGATTTGACCTAAGTCCAAGGCAGACAAAGTATTGAAAGCCTTAACTGATAAGAATTGTTTTAAACGATCTACAAATTAATTTCATAATTCAATGAATCAGTTAATTGTTCATTGTCATTTTAAGTTTATTTCTGAAGCAGCATTTATCATATTGTGAAGTGTTTGCTTTTCATTTCATCAAGTTAAACGATGAAACTCATTTAAAGTGTTTGTGTTTTTGAAAAAAGATCTGATGACAGGATGTATTGAATAATTGAATATCAATAAACAAAAAAAATAGATTGTTTCACACAAAACATAACTAGTCATTGCTTAACTAACTGGTAGTGACATTGTGTGAGTCCTGATGAAGGAAACAGAGATCAGAGATGGATAACTTCCCCATGATTTATTTCGTTTTTTGAAATGCAGACCTTTGAAGGACTACAAGTCACCTACGCTATTGTGTATGCAGTGAAATGTAATGTTTTTCAGACCCGTTTTAATCTGTGACCAAAAGATAAATAAATAAGAGAATTATGTCCAAACTACTGAAAAGTTGCAAAACAGGCATACGAAAATAATCTCTTTGCTCAAAATATACCCATGTGGAATTAAAGAAAGTCTGGGTTCAGAAGAAGGGGTCTGTATTGAATGGTATTTGCTGTCGCAGCAGTTTCCTCGACCACCAACACATACTTGTGGTGTGGACTGAACACTCAATTTTAAGACTCAGAATCCATCAAGATTACCAGAGGCACGCAAGCTGATGAGCTCGACCTCTCTGCTGGCTGGGTGAATATGTAATACAGAAGGATTTATAAATCATTTTGGCAATCACCACAGATGGTGAATAGGTGAGAGCTGGCAAAACATTTATGTTGGCCACAAGAATTCATTTTCCAATAGATGTTTTCAGAGCTTCATGGAAACACTGTAAGCGACACTTACTGAAACTGATCTCTCCGGGAACTCTGCATGCCCTTTCACCGTGTACAGCTTTAACACTAGCCTCCTTAATTAAAATCATACTGCAACATTTAAACTCAACTTGAGCAGTGTTGAGCATGATGGTTACCCTCATTTTATATCACACCAACCCTCTGGATTCTTGGTTGCTACAGGTGTGATACCATATTGGGGAAACTTCTCTACTAAAAGCATAAACAGAAATAAATATCACTGTCAGGATGGTATCTTCAATGCAGCATGCCATCGTGGCAATGATGTAGCAATGTGCATTTATCTGTGCATCACCAATTCTTGTGTTGAATTCACATCCATATAGATTTGGAATAAAATTTGAGTACAGACAACATTGGCAATGCCATGACCTATGCCAGTCCTATCAATTGGTCGGAGTGAAAACCTAACCTCTGTCTTTTCCAACAGCTCTCCCTGTTTGACCATAACGCCAAGGCTTCTCAAGAAACCATGAGGGTCTTCCTCCTTCTTTGCCTGCTGGCTTTAGGCAATGCCAAACCCTACCAGCCAATCAACATCATGGAATTTATGAAAAACTATGATATTATGATGGCGGATGATGATGACATGAATGATGAGGAGGATGAGGATGATGATGATGATGCTGGTGATGCTGCTGATGATGATGATGATGATGATGATGATGACAACGATTTTGATGAACATGAGTCCTGTCCACCTGGTTGCCATTGCTCACCCAGAGTGGTGCAGTGCTCTGACCAAGGTTAGAACATTAATTTTGGAAGATGCTACGACACACAGTATGTTGAAAACTAGATCTAAAGAAACTATGATCACAGAGCATGTCTATCACATGCAAGTTAAACTACACAAATAGTATCTTTAACACTCCATGTTGAAAATAACAAAAAAATTGCAATAACTATGTTAGAACAATGTTCTTTAATCAATGTTTCCAATATCTAAACTACAGTATGGTGCCTTACCAACAGTTCCCCATAGTCTTGCTATTGAATCGTTATGCATGATCATGTATGGTCCCCTGAGTTAACATAACTATGATATATTATCTTTTGAAACCTGTGATAGAAACTAAAAACAGATAACATTAGATATCACCTTTCTATCAGTATTTTATATGGATGAAGTGTTAGATTGTATAAGACTTTTTTGCAAAGGCTCTGATCTTACTTTCATTACTTTTGGTTGAACTGTGGTCTCTTACCAGGCATTTGTTTCTCTACCAAAAGGTCTCATAGCTGTTCCTGAGAAGCTCCCAGAAGACACAGTGATGCTTGACCTTCAAAACAATGACATTACTGAGATCAAGGAAGATGACTTTAAAGGCCTCCAGAAACTTTACGTAAGAGACCTTCCAATGCTGGTTTACATTTCACATCGAAATAACAACCACAACCCCTTTGAGTTAACATTAAAGATAGATATCCATAGACCTAAAAACGAAACATGACGGAAGTCAAAGAAGCAAAAATCGCATTATTTCGTCTGATGCAAGCCAAATTGATCAAATCCAGTATGCACCTAAAGCCAACATGCTGTGAGAAATCTAAATAAGAAGGACTGAGTAATGTTGCGGGTACTAATATTGGCTGTATGATCATTTAGAGCACAGAATGCTGTCCTGCCAATTAAAGCTACTAAATAAAAGGAATTGTCAAATAAGCTAAGCGGTCTTGATGAAGGAACACTATAAGATAAGCAGAAGTTATCAGAGGAAGTTGTAAGAGTGTACTGATTTGTGAGTAAGTGAATCTGCTACTGGTATATGAACAATAGCAAGTGTGGAAAACAAAAAAAAGGTAAGTGCTCCCCCTTCTGTCTCTAGCACTGGAGAACAGCCTCTCTGCTCAACCCAGGAGAAACCATCATTATTAAAAATGTGCTATGAGGGCAAATGTTATTAATTTTTTTTTTTTTGAACAATCTATTTTCTTTCTGAATTAACTCATTCATTTTATTAATTTAAACAAAGAACGAAAAAAGTTAACATGTAAAAAACTAATCCTTTAAAAATCATCACTAGACATTTCAGGAACAGAAATGCGTACATTAAACTTTAGTTCAGCTGCACATTTATTTTGGACATTAAGATTAAAGACAATAGATTTAAGTGTAATAACTAGCATCCTTCTAATGCAAAAAGATGTGAAGATAAATATGATTTGTAACTTGAAACAGACTCATAATACAGTAAGTGACGATAACATGTTTATCTTTTCAGTTACTTTAAGTTGCCAAAATAGGCAAACGGATTAAGTTTTACTTGGCAATTTGTTTCCCCCACAACAGGGCCTGTTTCTGATCAACAACAAGATCTCGAAGATTCATCCCAAAGCGTTCAGAAACATGGACCATCTCAGACTGCTGTACATGTCCTACAATATGCTAACTGGGGTCCCTGCTAACCTGCCTCCCAATGTCATCGAGCTCCGCTTTCATGAAAATAAGATCAGCAGAATCCAGAAGGATGCATTTAAAGGCCTACGGAAACTCCATGTGCTGGGTGAGACCCGGTTTCATAGGCCTGTGCTTGATTTGGAATAATGAGAGTTCTGAAAGCCAGGTGTTTCTAGTCCTTTGCCAAGGTGTAGGCCACAGAACGGTTTAACAACAGAGAGGTCGAACATCTTTAACCTTACTGTTAAAGTGTAGTTACAGTTTGGCAACATAGTGGTTACGTGGTTATGATAAAGAACGTGGGCTGTTGAGGAGCACAAGTCTGTATATACAGTAGGTGCAAGAATACATAATGTTCCACCTGCTGTCCTTATTCACACCTCATTCACATTTAAGTCACGGAACAAAAGGTTTATTACTAGGTCTAAATAAGGTAATGATGTTCATGCTGTGGTTATAAGGGCTGGGAATTTGTCTTCCAAAAAAGACACAGACAAGGAATTGAAATTGGATATCAATTTGATATAAAAAATAATAATAATGTGTTTTATGCTTGTACAAAAAGAGCTTGGCGCCAACCCTCTGGCCAATAGTGGGATCGAGCTTGGAGCCTTTAATGGCTTATCGACTCTGTATATCGGAATAGCAGAGGCCAAACTTACCGCTGTACCAAAAGGTAGAGTAACATTCCTCTCATTCTGGCTTAAACAAATAAATGCCATTTTTTGTTAAATTATGTTTTCATAACGATTTCCTAAATCTTAAGTATGCTTACTCTATCCTTTGTTCATGATAATCCACATTGATTATGTTTGTTTTCTATCTCCAAGACTTTCCCTCATCTATCACAGAGATGAGCCTGGACTACAACAAGATTTCTAAGGTGGAAATAGAAGACTTCATCAGATATAAAAACCTGCAGAGGTAAAACCCTGGCACTAGTTACCATAGAAACTGACATTTCGAACATTCATTTGATCAGCATTATCACACAGTTGCTTTGTTTTCTGTATGTGTACATTAGAGTCAAATGGTGTAAATATAGATACACCTTTCAATCTGATGTGTTAATCTGTTACTCGTTCTCATTACAATTCTAATTCACTTATAATGTCACTGACATGTCACCTCAATATTTTCATCATATTTTTCCTTTGCAGGCTAGGACTAGGCTTTAACCAGATCAAGTTTGTAGAAAATGGCAGTTTGGTTAGCATCCCAAACATCCGACAGATCCACTTGGACAATAACCGGCTGAAGAAGGTTCCAGCAGGCCTCAACTCACTGCGCTACCTCCAGGTAAGATGCAAATATATTTTGGGTACTATACATATCAGTAAATTCAAGTGTATGTGGCAAAACCAATAGACAGCTCCATGTCATCTTTCAATTCATACATGTACAATCTATACTATGTTATAGTAAAGAAGCAGTAAAGCTGTTGGTTGTTAGAATAGATTATTAATTTCATTTATCAGATATACATCTGGAGCTATTTAATTATGCCCAAAAGTCAAAATTTGAACTGACCATCCAAGTTTAAGTTTCCTGCTTTAATGGCTGTAATTTTAAGACTAAATAGTTGTTTTGAGGATAATTAGAAAAGAGTTCCATGATTTTTTATTTATTTTTACTGATGAAGCATTAAAATAATTGATTAAAAATCGAACAATTTCTCTCTGTCCAGGTGATTTTCCTCCATAGCAACAAAATCAGCAGTGTGGGAGTCAACGACTTCTGCCCCATCAGTCCCACTGACAAGAAGAACCTGTACACAGGCATCAGTCTGTTTGCCAACCCTGTTAAATACTGGGACATCCAGCCGGCCACGTTCCGCTGTGTGACTGGGCGGAGGGGTGTTCAGCTCGGAAACTTTAGAAAGAAGTAGGGACAGAAAAGGAGGCAATCTGGATAATAGGAATGGAGAACTGCCAATATTCTTGTTATAGTATGTTAGCTGTTCAGGAACACAGAACATTTGATTTCACCGTTATGAACTCGTTATGAACTATTTCTCAACCAGAGATACAATATCAGAATCAAACCAAACTCTAGTCTAGATGATGGAGCTGATTATTCATATTCAGTCATAAGATAAAACTATAAAAATGTGTCAACTACAGTTAGTCTACAGAGGAAAGACAAAATGACACAAAGCAATATATGAATATTTATATTCACACAGCCTTGGTAAGGTTCAACCTGTGAGGGGACTCATTTATTTGTCCCTTTGCTGCATAACCCCCCCCCCTGCATTTTTTATGAATTCCTTTCTAGTAAAATTCAGACAACTTTAAATGAACAAGATTCTTCAAGTTTCTCCTTTATCATGTCTTGATTAAAGTATAGTAGTATTATATCAACGCCTTTATTAATTTAAGACACTGAAATGATGAATCACTTCTGGTAAGATCTTTCCCAAAACAAACATATTTTTCTTATAACCTGAACAGCCAGCAAATGATGCTGGTATAATTTAGTACAAAATGCCACTTTAAAGAAAAAATTACGTCTGTATTTGGATGTTTATCTTATTGCATGTCTCTCTTTTCTTCATTTAGAAAGCTAGATGTTAGACTGATTATACATTGTTGATATAAATGTTTCCTCTGCCGAGCTGAGGATGATCTGCAACTAAAATTTAAAAAATTTGTTTTAATAACCTATAACAAGCAAAATGGCTAAATGGATCACAGTTGATAGCAATATCAACATAATTTACGATACAAACCTTCATTCAATTTTCTTTCCACTAAAATGGTGCTATATTTATTTAGTATGTCTTTAAATAAACCTGAAACACCTCCCAAATACCGGCTTGGCCTTTTCTTTTGTCAAAAATAGAGTATTAGAGATTAATACAGATTTGGAGTTCACATTAGATCTTATTTCAGCTATTACTTTCATATCCTACTGTGATTTGAAGATATAGTAATAAGGCATTAAATAGGCAGTATAGACCACGAGTATAGAGGAGTTATTCTATTATCCACCAGCAGGTGTCACCTCACACTAAATATTTTTTTTTCTACCTGCTGAGCCTTATATTTATATTTTTCAGAAAACATTTTCAATGTCCTGTTTAGATGTATATATAAAGTAATCTATAAAAGGCTAGAAGTATAACAAACAATATGGAATGTCACAATTTAATTTAAAAAAAGCAAAGATTGAGCGTTTTATAACACTAGCTTATTCATAAATCCACTGATTAGAGAGCAGACAATTAGTGGCAATTCTCAGTCTGTTCATCTTGAGTGATGTAATGGGATTTCAAAACAATGGGGAGAGTTATTGTAATTTCAATCACTGTCCAGCAAATTCAAGTGTGCATTACACTGGGCTTTTATGCTTCAAAATAGATTTCTAGGCAGAAAAGTACTTATTCTTGCCTTGCTAACAGTAACAACGTTAAACAAAAAACACAAACAGAAGAATGATGAATGTGAAAATGTGAAAGGCTGTATGTGATTCTTTGCACTTTAAATCTCTGTTGGAGGCCCCTGTTAAACAGCAGCCAGCTCCCTGCAGACTCTGAGAAACTCAACACCTGCCAGATGCCTTCAACATTTCCACCTTCACCTGAAATTGATACCTACAATCCACAGAAAATGGGACCGAGCTGCAATACTGCAGAGCTATGACTGAGTTCTGCGGATGGGTTTGCCGCTTGACTGGTTTGTCTTTTTAAATGAGGACTCCTTGTGCAGTGGGTGGGGTGGAGGGGAGCTGCCCCTCTCTCTTTCTCCAGGAAACATATGGAACAGATCTGCTGGTTGGCCAGGCCTCATTCTGCCACGTCTCACAGCCACACACACACACAGCACACAAACACATTCACAACTTCTCTCTACCAGTCCACTATCCTGCAAAGATGCATCTTTCAGCAAGTGAAGTTAGTCGGATGAAAAATGAACTGATGAATAGCAGGAGGAGGATTTAGATGTTAAATCTGAGTAACTGTTAGATGTCACCACCTACTGTAAAGCGTGATCTAAACAGCTCAAGCACAGAAAAAAAGGATGGCTGAAAAATGCAGTTTCTTTCCTTGAATGTCCACAACACAGTTTGTGTATCCTGATTGCAACAGAATCAGTCTCCAAGGATTCAGGGAGTATTAGTAACTATTGAATTCAGTATGTGAGCCACAAAATTGTATCCTAACACACGGGTTAGGGTTTTCAGCAGTGTTGTATACTGAAGGCTCCCTGCCTGACCTTGATTGGCAAGATAACCTTCATTATAATGAGCATACAAAAATAATCTTTAAAAATATAATAAGCCGTATTCAGAAAAAGGTAACATAAGCAGGGGTGCATATTCACACAGAAATATTTGCAGTTGAAAAAAAAAAACACTGTTCCAAGCAACTACCCTTCCGTTTCCCCCCTCTTAAGCCTCAGCCTAGCAATCCAAAATCTTTAAGCAAGTTTTTCTCATCATGGATTTTTTCATATATGAGCGATAAATCAGGGATCCAGCAATAGGATGACCACCTTTACAATCGTACAGCTTTCATACTTGTATTGTGGTGCCTAACAATATATCATATCAACATCATGCAACATAACAACACAAGGACAATTAACTTAATCATGTATACATTCTAGTTAAAAAAAGAAAGGCAACACTTGAAATGTTGGTTAGTACATACAACATTTGTTATACACTTATCCCAGTTGTTATACACTTATTTACTGTTCGTTTCTGGCAATGTTTACTTCTTATTGATTCATCTAGCCGTCGTTTTCTTAGTTCTGTCTTCACTCAACATTCCACAATCATCAGTTACACACTTATTACTTAAAATGGTATTTAATGTTTATTGTTTTCTTTTTTTAATGTTTACTTCTTATTTCTTTAATGTTTACCGTTCTCAGTCATCTAGGTCATGGGCTGGCATCTTCCTTGCCAGCCGACAAAGGAAGATGCACAGCGGTATTAAACACAACCGACTACCATGTCAAGGTGAGTGGCCTTCTGAGTGACACAGTCACATATGAGACCCTGAAGAGAGACCCCAGCAGTGGCTACAAAAAGAAAGTTATCACCTGCTTGCAACAGCTAGAGAAAGATAAGGTTATAGATCGACAACAGTACTTCAGACTTTACCCAGGGGACACATTTCCATGCATCTATGGACTTCCCAAGATTCACAAGGAAGGAGCCCCACTCAGACCGATCATCAGCAGAAATTATTCTGTTACCTACACAATTGCGAAACATCTTGCCACAATACTAGCCCCTCTGGTTGGTAATTCACAGGGGTTTGCAGACAAAACCAAGGACTTAAAATTAGACTCGGACGAAACAATGGTGTCCTACGACGTTACTTCTCTGTTTACGTGCATCCCCACCACCGAAGCAGTGAGCATGACCAAGAAAAAACTTCTACGGGACCACAGCCTTCTTGACAGAACCAAACTCACCCCGGAACACATATGCACTCTGCTTGACCTTTGCCTGACCACAACGTATTTCCAGTTTAACGAATGCTTTTACAGACAGAAACACGGATGTGCCATGGGCTCACCAGTTTCTCCCATCGGGGCTAACCTCTACATGGAGGAGGTGGAAAACAGAGCCTTGGCCTTGTATACAGGACTTGCTCCCACCCACTGGTTCAGGTATGTGGACGATACCTGGGTCAAAATCAAGACCCAGGAAGTTGAAGCTTTCTCAGCGTACATCAACAATGTGGACAAAAACATCAAGTTCACCCGTGAAGATGTGAGCGGACGCAGCTTGGCCTTCTTGGACTGTGCAGTACACATCGAAGAAGACAGAAGCCTCAACATCAGAGTCTACAGAAAACCCTCACACACAGACCAATATCTACTTTTTGATTCCCACCACCCCCTGGAACACAAAAGGGATCAACGCTGTTATTCCGTTAATTACTGAACTCTTGGAGAAACTCAGGAGAATTTCACGACTCAGCTGTTCATCTACATCTGAAGGACAGTGGACACTCATTTGAGGATGAAAATGTGCACATTCTGGCCAGAGAAGACGGATGGTTTGAAAGAGGAGTAAAAGAAGCCATCTTTGCTAGAACAGAGAAACCATCAGTGAACAGAGGTGGAGGTTTGAGACACTATCTCTCAGCCACCTACAATGCTGTCCTTCACTCTCTCCCAAGGAAGGTAAACAAGAACAACAACTCAAAGTATAGCTCAGGTGAAACCAACGACCCTCATTTACACCTAGACTCAGGCGAAACCCACAACCCGAATCTGGGCCAGATGGCCAACGACCTACAAGTTTGACACAATGGTCCTCTATTTAGGTACTCATCCTCTGATTAGCTATTCATCTAATCGTCTCTTCAGAGGATGCAGTGTAAGGCCTGGAGTCTGGGAGAAGACTGGTTAGAGGCCTACAAAAGAGGTAGAGGAGGCATAGAGGGAGCTCAAGTTTCTAGAGTATATACTGAGGACAAACAGGGCAATGGTGGTCATTAGGCAGGAAAAGGTCACTCCTCTAAGCCACAATTCTGATTGAAGATCCCTAAACCTCATCAATCACTTTACAACTCACCGATTTATTCCCGGCAACTGAAATATCACACTACCTTCTTATTTCATTGGCCTTCCAGTAGGAACAATGCCAGTGTTCCTTTTTCAAAGCAAGTATTACTGCTGAAGATTGAAGTAGGGCTGTAAATATCTGTATCATGGTTGCAGTCTCAGTTTCAAACTTCCAAAATCAAGGTACCAAAGGTTGCAATACCACAACTCGCTGCAAGTGCAACCTGATGAGCTCTTATAAATGTGTTTATTCAGCATGCCTTGTTAATTACAAAAGACGTTATTTATTTTTGTATCCCCAAATAGGTTTGTGTAACCTCAAACTGCTTCCAAACACCCTAATCAGACAGCTCATGCGTGTTGACCTGTAAGAATCCTTGCAGGATCATTTTCATGCATGTATCATTAAAGTTGCTGCAGTTGGCCTACTAATCATTAAATGCGATTGCACATTAAAGGCAAGGTAACAAGAACATAAATAATCTGAGTAAAATCAAACAATTCTCATTTTTACCTCAACCACAGAGAATGTCAGGAGGATAAAAAGGGAAAGATTAATCAAAACCAAAAATCTAATGAGGCAGTCTCCCCAGACGTCTTTGGACACTTTCAAAGAAGAATCAAACACGATCACAGCAGAAAAAGACTCAAAAGTTGGAGAAAATTGGACACTTAGTCTGTCAACTCTCATTCAACACACATTTACTGTCCCAAAACACACACATGCACACAAAACTGAAACATACACCACCGACTCAACCAGAGCAGAGCCAAGGCTAAATGAGGCCAGTGAAATTAAAATGTTTAGAGGCGAGGACTGAATGGTCTGTTTGTTCGTGTGAGAAAATTCCAGCAGTGATGCTTTCTCCAGAGAAAAGACTGACATGAAAAATGAGCAACGAGGACAACGTGCCAATTGCTTTCTGGCTCTAGAGTGGAAAAACCTGGCCTATAATAATGAATGTGTGTGAAAGTAAAAGAGAGAGAGTGTGTGTGTGCGAGAGAGAAAAATAGTTTAAGAAAGCCAAGTGAAGAAGACTAGTCAAATAAAAAGTAACAAAGCTGCAAAACCACAACTGTGAAATATCTGCCGTTTCCCAAGCCAAATTCAAACATGAGTTTCAGTAATGAAGCCACCGGAAATCATTTTTAGATGAGATTAAATTAGATTCAACTTTATTGTCATTGCACAAGTCACAGGTACAAGGCAATCAAACGAACACTACACCAACACAAACACTGCCAAGACTACAAACCAATTTAAAAAAAAGTACATTTGATTCATCACTTTGAGATATGATGTGCTGATGACATAAATAAGAATACTGTCATTATTTAAAAAAGTTTATGTCCCAAGAATCCATATAGTAGCAGCAATAACCTCGAATAGCCATTTAAAGTCATTGGGTGGTTATCATTGTCCAACCATCATCTTATTTTTATTGCCAATTATAACTATTATAGCTACAGCTAAAATGTGTGCTTGCCAAATGTAACTAGCCAAAAGAAAGAATGCACTACTAAAGAACAGGGCACTATTACAAATGTGTGAAGGTTATGAGATTAGAAGCTATGGTGCGAACAGGTAAGAAAACCATCAAATTCTACGTTTGTGCTACTTTTGAAAATACAACTACCAAGTCTGATGTTGATTGGAAGAGCATTTGTCCAGAAAGTCAAAGGACAGATTGAGAGGTTTTGGTATTTATTATAGTCAGTGCCAGTTTAGACTGCATTTCAGTTAAATATACGTCAAAACTGTGAAAATATCTTACATTAAGGTGCATAAACGTAAACATCGTTTCAGGCAAAAAAAATGTTATAACACTGCTTTTATAACCTGTGATAAGGGTATGCTATAGCGACAATAAATGCACAAATGCACAAAGACAGGCCGAAAAAAGGAAATGAGAGGGACAGACAGAGAACTACAAAGACAGACCAACAGTCAATGCCAGAATCGCAGTTATTTTAGAGAGTAGCAATCCTAGAGCCAGAGCTTATGAAGAGCAGTCCAATAAAAAGAGAGAGTTTATCCAGATGGAGCCTATAGCGGAGGAGACAGTCATGTTCCCCTCATCACAATTAGCACAGAGGGACGCATACAAGACCACAATATCTTATTAAACATAATTACATTAACATAGAAATTCCCCTGCCTCCACAGACATATGAAAAATGCATTGACTTTAACCACAAACAATAATATAGATGAACTGTAACTGTCGTAGAGAGAGGACAGAGTGGGCTACCGTACCATTGGATGAAAGAATAACATATAGTTTAACAGACCAATACTGTACTGCATAAGTCCGCCTTAAAACCTTGCATAATATAAGCTGCGATAAAACACACTGGAAAAATGTTTGTTGTAAACATCAAATTTAGTTGATCATTCTTTTGCAGGTGCATATGCTTGTGTGTCCAAAGGCTCGTAATAACTTCTACTTCTATTAGCACACATCAAATATGGGTGAAATTGTAAATCCCAATGAAAAAAAATGACTATTTTTGTCATTTTGGTCATGCAGACCTTTCTAGAATCGGAAGTGGAATAGTAGAATTGCAGCTTAGGGTTTGTCATACAAAAGTCGCCTCTATCTGTCTTGATGACAGATTGAGTAGTCATTACTAAATAGAGAACTCCTACCCAATACGACCCAAATGGAACCCTGTCAACAAATGATGCTCTCCATGTGTCTAGCTTTGGTCCAGACACTTGTGTAGATAGTCTCACCATACTTGTCAATTGTCACTTAAGATAGTTAATATTGTCGCAGCTCCTCATTAAAAAGCTAGACTATACGGGACCAAAAGCCTCCATTCAGCTGTATTTCCGGGGGTAATTAATAGTACTTCAAATAATAATTGTAAATAATGCTTAAAAAATAAAAAGCCCTTTTCTTTGCTCTTGCATCCATTTGTCATGTGGGTGAGTTAAAAAAAAAAAGTGTTTTATGAGTGTAGATGCAAGATAAAAAATGCAAAAATCTTAAGAGCCTATAAAACATAATCCCTTAAACTCTTAATATTTCTCTTGACAGAGATTTATTTTATTTTCAGCAGCTTCATGTCCAACAATGACGCATGGTACCTGAAAACAGATGTTGACTCTCAGCTCCATCTGTTTTTTATCTCTCATCGGGACCTAAATAACACAACTGGCTTTGAGCTGCAAGTATGTCTTTATCTTTTGACTGATAAAGATGGTAAATGCTCAGCTGGGACAGACAACATGAAAACAAATCAAACACTGCCTTAAAACACTTAAACACTTGGAGGTCACAAATAATCAAGGGCTTGATTGCGAATACTGATATTAAGTATCTAAACTGCTCAAAACTCCGCCTGAATCAATTTTGGGCCAAGACTAAACTCTCCTTTTTTATTTTCTGGGAGAAGGGGAAGGAAAATGCTAGGATAACAAATCCAGTAGTCATCAGTGAAAAGAGAAAATAGAGCAACTATCCAGTACCGCCAGTTCACCGCAAACTGGAACCCAGTCAGCCAATAACACTCTCCATATGTTTTATACTGGTTTAGTCCAAACCATCATCTCAGTTGACGGTTTAATCAAAGCTGGACTCTTCCAGTCCAGTACCAACGGAGACCATCATCAAGACACAAACACAGTGTTCACATTTTTATAGATGATAAATGATGTATACCATACAATCCATCCACAAAGTTAAATATATGCAATTTATTCTGACTGTCAAAGTATCCTGTTCTCCTCTTATTGTTGTATTAGTCTTATTTTCAGTTGGAATTTTTGTTGTCATTGTCATTGTTTGAGATAGAAGCTGAAATTAAACCTCAAGCATGTATAAGAACTCTAAAACTTAGAATATAAATGTCTCTTTACAGTGAACTTTAACATTTTATTACGTATCCAGTTCAAACTGATTGTGACATTTGTAATAACACATGCAGCTCCTACAAGCTATGACTTGAAACGTTTAATGTTGCAGTGCAGGTGTGTGAAAGAAGCTTTCGTCTGTCACAAAATACATAGCCTCCACCTGAGTAACAAAGGATTGCTCCACTTTCCTGCCACACACACTCAACAGCAACCGTTCACTCGAAGGGCGACACTGGCGACAGTCTTCTGTGGAAGGTATCTGAGGTGTACCGGGAAAAAGTCAACTGATCTGTTGATGGATCCTTTTTGGATTAAAACATATTAGAAACCATTTCAAACAATTCATTTTAGAAAAGCAGCAGCCAATTAGGAAACTCGGGGCCAGGCAATGGTTTAACTTGTGTAACTGGCACACCACCACTCGGCCTACCAGTGGTGGTGTGAATTGTCAACTCAATTCAGTCACAAGCCTTTGGGAATGCAGTGCTGTAGTTGGCCAGGACTGTGGCCAGTCCAGCCAAAAACCAAAAGAACACAACAGTAGACAATATATTCTACTAAGCATTATTGTCTTTAAAATGTTACCAGGGACAAAATTCTAGCATGGGAAAGTGATCATATGCTTATGCCTAATGTAACAAAAATAACTGAAAGCTTGCTTCAAAGTCTAGCACATACACAAGTTACAATTTAATAGCAATTTATCAACAATCATACCCAGAACTTGTGTAGCATGACAGAGGCATGTGTCTAACAACATACTTCAGATATCCGGCCGTCCTCCCTATGTATCCCCAACATCTGCTCTGCAGCTGGGCTTTGACAACAGAAACCATACCTAGACACCGAGTCTCTAGTAGAAGCTCTACAGTTCTCTTCAATACAGCATCATAGTAATACAATAAAGTTCGACCAAACAGTTTGTCAAAGCAATGAACTTTGTAAATCTCCGTTTCCCTTTTTTCTGTGAGATAATTTTTCGATTGGAAAATATACTGTATTTATATTTAGAGCTCTCAAACTTGAAAAATAACGAATCGTTATTTTTATGATATGGGGTGGAAAAGGTACTCAAGTAAGAGGAAAATGGATGACAACTTTACTGAGGGATGATGAGGGATGATAATGTCAAAAAATTGTCAAAAGATAGTCGCAGTTGAAATTCAACAATAAATATGCAAGCCTGCAACTCTGAGCTCTGGGTAAAAATGTTGCAGAAATTAAAAACAAACTTATTGTTCCTAGGAAATCAGTGATCGTCTCCATGTGGAGGCTTTATTTGTTCTGCTTTAACCATCAGGTCGTCTTCAGATGCACCGGGACTAAATTCCAAGGCTGAATGCCAGTTTTTAAACCAAGACTCGGCATAAGGAAAATGACTCAAACCTACATTTAACAGAACAACAAAAACCCTCTTCTGAACTGGGGTTTACAATTTAGTCACTTGATTTGATTCAACCAAACATTAAACTTTGACACATAAAATGTTCAATATTGTAACCATGGCAACAGAGGCCATCCAACCTTAACCAAGTTACCACTTAAACCCCAACATGTCATTTGTGTCTGACTGACTTAGGAACTTATGATGAGAGACAGAGATAGGTACTTAATGGAACTACCTATGTACACATCAATACAAACATACTTTTATTCAAATAAAAAATCTAGGCTAGATAAACTTAACCTAAATTTATTTTCACATTTAACTGAAATATATCAATGTGCCCCAGCTTTGCCAGAGTGCTTTGAGTTCTAGAACAGAATATTACAGAATATAAAATGATTTGATTGCCATATTCTGAATTGAACCAAAAAAATCTTTAGTGACTACTGAAAAAACTTAATTACATTTTTGGTTTTAGGTAAGCTGT
The DNA here is from genome assembly GCA_016785305.1 of Colistium nudipinnis. Taxonomy (NCBI): domain Eukaryota; kingdom Metazoa; phylum Chordata; class Actinopteri; order Pleuronectiformes; family Rhombosoleidae; genus Colistium; species Colistium nudipinnis. Next base: position 1,099,376 of record JAFBJU010001289.1, read on the forward strand.
AGATAGTTGACAGCAAATAAAGGCACACATTTCTTTAATATTATAATAATAAAGGAATCGAGGGGTGGGTTTTATTCAGTGGCTTTGCTGCTCTGTTAATTAACAATGCTAAATAAGTAACTTGCTCCGATGTTGTCCCCTCTAACTCCACTTTGTTTACCAGCTATTCTCTGTTACTCAGCACTGGGCTTATAGTTTAGAGTGGATGAATCATAATGTGTTTGCTATAAAAAAGCAGCTTCCTGTAAAGGGAAATAGGGTTTATGAGAAACTGAACCAACAAAAAAAGATTACACAAACCCTCAAAAGAGGTCCAAAATTGTGTGGTGACAGTGGTCTTATTCCCCACTGTTTTGTATACTTATGCTGGAGTATAATTAGTTAACTAGAGGTAGTAGTTTTATGTCGACCATTCAGTTTAGCAAATGTGTAACATTCATTACATAACAGGTCTGCAAGATAAAATAAAAAACCTCTCTGTCAGGCATGCACTTGCTGGCAGCAGCCAGGAGCTGTGACGGGTGGATATTTCATGACAAAAACACAAGAGCTCTCAATGTGGGCCAATACAACATGTCAGTTGTCAGCCAGACCCATGTTGTTTAAAGCCTAGCCAGGTGTCCGAAGGTACTCCACAGTCTGTGGGCATCTGTGAGTGGAATAAATTCACTGACGTATATTGTTTTGTGTAGTTTGGCTTAAGTCTGCCATTAAGTATCACCCATTTACACCGTCACCCTATGCAAGCTCACTGTCAAGTTGACCACAGCTGTTAAATAAAAATAAGAAAAGGAAAAATATAATTTACTATTATGTAGATGCTTTACTACACAACAGCAGTGGGTTTGGAAGAGGCAACCTCAAGGATTACAACAACTCTATAAAATAAGTTAACAGATAGTCATAGTTAGATGAAATGTAGCAATTACGAAACCTATGACAGCAGGTTTGGATAATTTAAGGAACTGCTATCATGAAAGTTTCTCCAGTTTCTCAGTTCTCCAGTGTGTTCTTGTCAAATAAGTAGAAATATTAGTCGGGGCATATTTATTTTTACTTTTCCGTAGTTTTAAAATCATACAAAAAGTGTAGTCCACTACAGACAACCCTTGATATTCACAATCAAGTGGATGGAGTATGTTTGTAAGATCTAAGAAACAATCATATTTCTCCTTCTCCTCTCCTAGCATGTGTGACGCAACTATCCTGATGAAGGCTGCAATGAAATTGTCAATGACCTCATCTGCAGCCAATCCACATAGAAAATGATGATGCACACTGCTTTTTAAATGAAATCTAAAAACTAGACATAAAAGCAATTTTTTTCAAAGTCAAAATGTTTTCTAGATTGTTGTTTATCTATTCCTAATGTTCTCCAAATGTAGCATTTTTGATTCTTAGTCTTAGCACAGATAGCAGCATAGCTGAGGAAGACAAATACTATAATTAGTATTAGTTAATATAGTCAGTGTAACTGTTAAGCTGTTCCAATCTTTATAAAAAAGGCTCACTCTTGTTCGCAAACCTCATGAAGTAAGTACACATGACACGATAATTGGTTTTGTGTGTTGTAGTGGTTGGCTTTTCCTATTGACAGCCTTGTATTTTGCAGTGGAATACCAGTGAAACCACCCTGCCAGCTAAACTGTGGAATTGAAAATGAGAGACAGTAAAAACATTCTCCAGTTTCTGGCCCCATTCCCAGAGTTGTAAAACTTTAAAGGTGTTCATAATTGCTAACACACCTGTAACAATCCAGGGCTCATGTTCCTAGAATGTTTATATCTGGGCCCCTTCTTTTTCCTCCCCTCTAGAATGCTGAAATAGTCACATGTTTTCTATTTGACTGTTTTGCTGTTAAAAGTCAGTCCAGTCTTTGCTCTTTTACTCTGCTTGCTTATAGAAATAGGGTCTTTTGTAGTTTAATTTCCCTCATGTTGGCGGACAACACAAAAAACAGAGCAAATTCTTCATAACAGCTCTGGGGAAGCCCAACATCCCTCTCACTTGACAAGCAAGGTTGAAATCAACCCAAGAACTGCTGGACTTCAGCAGCTGTTGAATGCACTGTATGATTATAGCCCTTTCTTTTTATTACTAAGAATGCATTGGCCCTTTTGTTAAAAAAAATAAATAAAAAAATACTTCTCCCATGCTTCTTTGTGTACCATTTGCAGTAATGCTGTTTTTCATTTAATTCTGGCTGTATCGTTTCTTGTTTTTATTATATTAACTGTTATTTATTCATTTGTTATTGCCTCCACAGCACTTCATAACTCTTTTGAAAAGTAAGGCTGGATAGAGGTCTGATAGACATTATACCAAAGAGAAGCCTTGATTAAAAGAGATGAAAAGTTGAGATATGACTTCTCCATAATGTTTTCACAATATCTTCCAGGGATATTTGTTCTGGTTGTAGTTAACTCAGACCACAGAGAACCGGTTCACCTTTACTACAATGTTGTGGAAAAGTAGGAAAAGACAAATGAATCATAACCATCCGAAGACCGAACGGAAAGCAAGCTTTGAATCGCTAAAATATGAAAATAGTTTTCTTATTCTCATTCAGGACACTTCAACTTCAGGAAAGAAGCAGTAAGCAAACCAAATGTTTGGCTTAATCCAGTCACACTAACTGAGACCTCAGTTATACATACAGTATTGTTCTGCCTGCCCTTTGAGAACCAATGCAACAGGTTTCTCTCATGGTGCTGTTGGGGAATAATTATATTTGTGAGAGAGAGAGAAAAAAACTAGACACTAGAGAAGACAAAATAAGGGGAAAAAGCGTTACATGTATATCTACGACCATAAAATGACACAAAACACTAAGAAAAAACATGTTTTATGTAATTATCAAAAAAAAAAACTTTAATGATCAAACTGACAAATTAGAGTGGCACTGTCTATGCAACTTTTGGGAAGCATGGTCCTCCACAAAACCACAGAACCACAAAACCTCTTAAAGGACTACTAAGATAAGATAAGCCCTTATTAACTCTGGAGGAAATTGTTTTAGCTAGAGTACAAGTGTAAACAAGAAGTCCCCACCAGTGGCAAACAAAACTACTGAAGTGACATACAGGTAGAACATCCTGAACGACCTAAAACATATCTGTCCTAACCTCATTTAGTTGCTTAAATAGTGTAAAGGTGGGCACTCGCTGAATCCAACATAAAGTGTTTGTTAAGTGTTGCTCCAGAACAACTTCAGTGTTTTTCGATGGAAGTCACAGCTCAGAATGCCCGAGCGTATTGTGCGGTTTGGCAAAATGAGTAAAAGCACTGACAAAAATCATCCTGAGTGGAGTTGTTCAGAGTGTGACTACTCGTCAGCCCCGAGTTTCAACATAATTTGGCTACCAAATATTTTGTCTGACCAACGGCTCAGATAAAAACAGAACCAATGGACGAAAGAAAGACTCATCCAGACTAACGAAAGATGGGTTGGTTATTACGAGTCATTACTGAGTGGCTGGGCAGAGACCACAGGCATTCCTCCTGACAAAACACACTCACACTGTGGTTGTCAAGTTTCAATTTTTCTGCTATATCTGCAGTTTTTCCAGGGCTTGTTTTTTTTCTGTACACATTTAAGGGACATTTAACAAAAAAATTACTTTATTCTAACTTTGACTCAGCCTTTTTCCATATGTGCCTTTTTTTCTTGGCTGCCTCCTTCTGTACATCTTGTCTGTGTTTCTTTCTCTCTCACAGCAGATGGATTGTGGGTGGTCAGGGAAGGGTTAAGTGCTCTGCTCAATAAAGTCGGCTTTAAGAGTCTGCTGGAAGCTACTGGTTCAGCCTTTAAATACAGTCATTTGACACATCCCAACAGGGGCTTGGAGCTGAGAGCAACTGCTGACCCTCACTCGGGCTTTAAAGCGAGCTGGTGTGTTAGCATCACACTGCTTTGGACAGCATGAAGACTTTCTTATTGACCTGTATGTTGGTACCATGCCTGGTGGCAGCCTCAGCCAGAGGGTTCAACAAGGACACACAACTGATACCAGGATCTCTACCTGGCAAGGAGCTGAGCCATTACTTCAGTGACATGTTTAAATCAAGAAGGGCTAGGGTAAGAGACTTCTCACTTATATCAAGATTTTTTGCAAGGGGAAAAAATCTATATTTTCATTGATACCTCAGAAAAATATAGAATTTAGTAAAATGTGCTACTTTGTTCAAAGTTTAACACATTTATTTCCTGGAAAATGTATAGTTCTGATGAGTAATTTGTATAGGACATTCACCTGCAGCCTTTTGCCCAAAGACATTTTTTACAGTTGTGACTGTCAGCTTTCAAGGTGAGAAATATTCTGTTCTATCTACAGTAAATATGAGCACAGACACATAGCCAAGATTCTGGTTAGACCAGGCAAGTTGTATCTTATGAGGAAAAAAATCTGCTAATAAGTGAGATTAGAAGAGAAAAAATGGTTGTGGAAATATACAAATAGGGCAGGGATGTAAGGGCATGCTTCATAGTTGGCAATACACAAAAAAATTAAAATAATAATAATAATCCTACCAAATGCTAAGTTTGGTTGAAACATTTATTTTCTCCAACTTTGTATCAGCCGTTACATCAGCTCATGACTTCACACCTCCTGTGAGATATAATTCATTTATCTCAGGCACTTTTACCACAAACACACTGGCTTAATGTTCCTGTGATGCATCACCATACCCCTAACCAGTTTTAATCTCTCCCACACTCACCCCGGTCAGAGGTAGTGGCAATTTGAGCCTTGACAGTTAATTGTTTATGTCCAATGAAATTCACAAGAACCTCTAGAGGGGACAGGAACTATGAATCCACAAATCCTCAAATGAAATCTGATAACCAGGATCTCCTACCTCAACTCCACCATTACTGGTCATGGCTTATTGTGACAACCAGGATAGTGCCTAAAAAGCTGTACTACATAGACATGGTTATTTTTCCACAACTGCTAGTTTATGAGAAATATCATTGTCCAACATTAGATCCAGCAACCAATAACCAAAAACAAAAAACCCACAGACACTGCTACAGGGTTCAAAGAAAGCAGCCAGCTGCTAAATGTAATTTACACTTCTATCAAGATTTGCTTAGCAATATGTCCTGGAAATCAATGTTTGATGATAATGAGGTTTATTTTCAGACTGATAGCTTAGATGTGTCCCAGCCTGCTCATTATTTTCAGGCAGATTACTATGTAAGCACAGTGGGGGGCATGATGCACAGATCTGGCCAAAGGAACTCAGCAAAAACAGTAAAACATGCCTAAATATTTGCAGAAACACAATCCAACAACTTTTATGGAAACAAAGCTAATCATATACAACACACAGCACACATTCTTGGTAGATGAATTTGTGACATTGATAACACAATAATCCTTTAAACTCAAGGCTCTGTTACAAAAACAACTCTGCATTCAGAATCATCTTCTCGACTGCACTTAAAGTTGAAAAGAGGCACATTTTATGCACCTCTGACACAGTAGTCAGTGCATTTTTTTTTTTAGAACTCCACTACTCCAGCTTCATCACACAGTCCAGAGACATTGGCTTTAGTTTTAGTGGATTCCCCAAACTGCCTATAGGTGAGAATGGGAGTGTGAATGGTTGCTTCTGTAAATCTTCTTTCAAACACGCACTAAAGTTCAGACGTGAGTGCACGTGAGAACCTAGCAGGAGAAACTCCTGAAAACTCACAGCAAGCAAGTGTACATTGCAGGTTCGGCAATTAGCATTTTTGACCAAATCAAAAACCGTCTGCAAGACCGTGGGAATTATGTAATTTCCTGCCACCTTAATGCACAACTGAGGCACCACCCCTCCCTTGTGGGGGCTTTCCAGCTGTTATGCTGCATTCTTCATATGTGAAAGACTAACTCAAAAAATGTCTGGACACAATATTCCTTGCTCTAGTGGAGCGACACGGGGATTTATTTTCTGACAGCTATGGTAGCTCAAGGTTGCAAGCATTTGGGCCACTGTCACAAGATAAAGTGTAAAAGCATTTTTTTATTAGTTTTACTTTCAGACATTTGGGGCTGACATATATCACTTTTGAAGTATAAGAACAGGGAATGTTTTCTCTTTTAGAGGGCGCTGTCTCCTGCTGATGAACCTGATGACAGCCCGATCCCAGAAGAAGCAGATGCTGCAGGTAAGGGAAAGACCTGGCTACCTCAACAGCAGCCACATAGTCACACATGATCTCCTACCCAAAACGTTAAAATAATGAAAGTGTGGTTTGGTTTTTCTGTTGTGAAATATGTCTGATTAGAGCTTATTATTTAATGAATTGGCCAGCTTGTCAACAGAAATGAATACCAATGTTTTATACATGTAACAATTACTACTAATGGTCAGTTACTAAAAGTGAACTTCTTGGACTACAGCAAAATCTGTCAAAGGTTTACACCTGCCTACATAATCACCCTGGTGACATAAACATAAGCAAGACTGTTGCAAACTATCCCATATCCCCTTGATGTTTGTGTGATGACTCTGGGTCGTAGATCTGCCCACCTGCCTGCTGTGTGTGTGTCTGACTGGCTCAGTATACTGTGAGGAGGTCAGTCCAGACATGAATGCTGTCCCCACACTGCCTAAAGAGACGGCTTACTTGTATGCTCGCTTTAACAAGATCAAAAAGATCCGCACCAAAGACTTTGCTGAAATTGGTGAGTTTCAAATCCATTTCCACTTATAATATTTATAAGTTTTGACTGCTCAGCCAGGTTTGTGCCAGTAATGGCTGAAAACTGTGGCCAAATACTTGGTATTGTTTACATCATTTTAACCATATATATATATATATTTTTTTTTATAAAAATGTATACAATATTTTTGATATATACAGTAGCTGAACTGCACTTTGTAAAGTGACTTAAGAGCAAACAAATAACTAGTTCACAACTATACATCTGCAGAAACACTTAAGATGCTCCTAACAATAGAATATTGCTCACCAGTTTAGCTAGTTATCGGTATGTTGGTTGTTAACCACAGATTTGTGTGGCAGTTGACTGTACTATAGAACAATAACAGAAGAAGAACCAGTTCAGCCACAACACCATGGTCAGACCTGCAGGCACTACAGACATAACAAATGTTAAATACAAATGCAGTGAAATACTAGATGCATCATTAGTATGGCACACAAACAGAAAAGAAAGTGAGACGTCCTAATTACAACAATCTCATGTTTGCCAACAGTGACTCTGAAGAGGATCGACTTGACTGGAAATCGGATCTCTGAGATTGAAGATGGCGCATTCGCTAAGCTAACTCTCTTAGAAGAATTGTCTCTGGCTGAAAACAGACTGGTCAAACTTCCAATGCTTCCTGCCAAACTCACATCCTTCAATGCCAACAGCAACTTCCTCAAAACCAAGGGCGTAAAAGCTAATGTTTTCAAGGTACACATCATCACACTCCCAACATTTTCAATAGGAGAGACTAAACTTTCCCAAACTGAAGAAAGAGGATGGGGCAAATCAAATGCAATAAACAAACTGTTGCAAAAATATCTAACAATGGTCTGCATATTTAAACCATTTCTTGACTCTACATAAACATGACGTTGATGTCAGTCTTTTAATCTCTCAGATAAGAAAAACACAGAGCACTTTCTGAAAAAGTTACAGATCCAAATAACGGATATCTGTTTTATTCTATGAATAATATAATAATAATTACAGTCAGGTACGCCTTTATTTCCTACACAGTAATTTATTTAAACTACTGGGTGTCGGTGGTGTGAATTTGTTTCCTCAACAGAAAATGGCAAAGCTGGCCAACGTGTACCTGGCTGACAATCAGCTGGAAGCTGTTCCACAAATCCCAGAGAGCGTTCGGATAATACATCTACAGGTTTGTATCTCTGATTGCTAAAACATCAAATTAACTTCAGAAATACATTAATTTAATATTGCTACAGTTTAAATTAAGTTGTAATCGCTAAACTATTTTAAGCTCACTCTTCGGGATTTTATTCATCAGTAACTTTCCCGACATTGTTCATTTCCTCCAGAACAACAACATCACTGGGGTCAACAAAGACACCTTCTGCAGGTCTAATGACACCTACTATCTACGACTAAGCCTCAATGAGGTCCGTTTGGATGGCAACCCTGTGGTGTTGTCCAAGTACCCCGACAGCTTCACCTGTATGAAGGTACTGCCTGTGGGACGGTACCGCTGAGGCAAAAATGTTACTATACCCCTGTGATTAAGCAGTTTTCCCACAGTGCAAAAGGGAGGGGATACTGTGCCATTCTGGAAATTGGGGTACTGGTGCCATGGGCTTAATGGACTTAATTCAGCAAACCTACAAACAGCATGTGACATTGTCAGGTCGAAATGAACCATTCACCGGACTGAAGGTGTAGAATTTAACAAGTTTGTGAAAGAAAGTCTATGGCGAGTTACGAGAGTCCTATGAATTGGTGCAAAACTACCTGAGAAGGTGTGTGAAGTTCACAATATGTTTCAAACAAATTCATTATCAAAATGACACTGAAAGGTAAGATGAAATTCTTCAGTCCCAGCCTGCTCTTGGCTCATCTTTAACAACTGTGTTTTGCATCACACTGTAGTCTTTCTATGATGAATAAGTGAAATGGCTATATTTATAAACACATTCTAACAATCTTTCATAAAAGGTGACCCGAAAAAGGCGAGTGAAGAGCTGAAAAAAGAAGTTAAAACCTTTCTATCACAATTTCAGGACTCCAAGTGTTAATCCAGTTTGGAGAATTAAGTGTGCAACACAGCTTTTGAGATAGTCATTGGAAAGGGGAACTCAGATCTTGTTAATACATTGGTTTGAAGCATACTAAAGACTTCAGTGGGACTGTAAATGACAACGTAACAGAGTTACACTACCTGTGCAGGAAACACCACAGATGCCTCCTCAATGTCTTTAGCACAGGTGTTGTAATGCCATTAGAGATCATATTAGCCTGGTGTTCATGCGTGGAGAAGCATCAACACCTCTACAGCGACAGTCCAATTTATTGTTTAATTTTGACCTGACGTTGTACTACCTGGATTAACAAAACTACACAAACTGGTTGTTACACTGAACCAACACTTACATGCAGCCACAAGTCAACAGGCTTGCTCATAACTACCTGCAGCTCTTAGCTTAAAACACAACAGGCCAATGCTTTAATACTCAGATAAATGATTTTCAAATGGAAGCCTTTTCTTGCTATTAATAACTATAGTTTTTAAAGAGAAAAAAGGAAACTTTGATATAATCCGAACCTTGTGAATATATTTGCTGCATTAGCTGACCTAAACAGGTATCATAAAATGTTAAGACTATAAAAAATATATTTTAGAAAGTTAGGGAGAGTGTGAGTAGAAGAGAAGCTGCTACAGTATATTCCCAAAGGATTCAAGACAATGCAGTGATACAGTTGTAGTACTTTAAACCTGCATGTTTTGTCTTTCTTACTTCAAATGAATCTTGTCTCATGACATTAGAAAAAGTTTCTGAAATGGCACTAAGGGGAAGAAAACCTGTGTGTAGTGTAGTTGTCAGACTATTGATCCAAGCTGATTCAGACAGCTGACAAACATCAGATTGTCTTCAACTGCCAGCAGGAAAAGACTGTTAACATTACTCTCATTCAGTATTGTCTAAGACAAATGTATAGAAATAAACACTTTGGCCTCTTGCTCAACAATTGTGTTAATTAATGTTACTCTTAATTATTCAATTACTAATGCTTCTCAATAGGGGCAATGGCCATGTAAACTTGTCCAGTCGCAGGCTTTTACTATTATGTGACTTAACTTCTCCCTGTTCTGTTTTATTTATAGACTCACATTGAAGTGATCCAGGGAGCAATGTATCTATGAACTATAGTAATGTGAAAATTACTTTTCGATATTTTAACAAAGTGTCTGGCTTGTGTCCCTAACTCATCCCTTCCAGTAATAAAAATACCTAAACAAGTATTACTGGTGTGAATAAGATAGCAGTGTATGCGAAGATTTGTATGTGACATGGCTTTTTTTTAAGATATTTTAATAAAGTTAAAATGTTTTAATTAAGTCTCAAGAATCCTTGTTTGAGTTTGAGATTGTACCAGATCCACAAATAATTATAGATTCAACTTAAGTCATCCACATAGCCAAAATACAATTAATCATGAATAGTTGTTAGACTGCTGGCAGACCTTACAAATAAAACAATGTCAACACTTCACAGTACTAAAGACTACAGCTGTTAAAATAGAAGATACCAAGTATCAAAAAATACAAGATTTAATCCAAAAGTACCAGGAAATGTCAATTCAGAAATGTAAACTTTACTATGTATGAGATTATTTAGAAACAGTTCTTAGCATTCAGGATAAAATTATTTAGTTGATATGATATTGCCATCTTTTAGGGATCTGGGAAAACAAAACACTGCATTACATCATTCTCCATTGACTACTGTGCAGTCTGCATATGTTTGTACTCCTGTGTGCAGAGACAATTTGGACTAATATTTTGATGGAGAAATGCTAATCAGTGATTGGCCACATGCCTATAAATCTTTGTGGATTGTAAATGGTGACTGGCTGGTTAGGTCTACAGCCAACAAAAAAAATGTACGATTCCTTGCCGGGAAGTATGTGAGCTCTTTGTTTAATATTTGTATATTCCTCTAAATCGAGTTCATGTCAGTGTTTCATTAAAGTAAGGTAATCAGCATACAATGCACTGCCCACATTGCGGGAGAACAGTTACAAAAGGAATGACATTTTTCCATAATAACAGTCAAAAAAATGCAAGAAAAGCAAAAAGTTTAGAGCTCATCGGCCAGTATGGAAAATGTGGGTTAATCCTCCTTCAGTCCAGCCAACTTGGCAGACATTTACAGTCTCCAAGTAAACAGAAGAATAAGTTCCATATTGCCAATGCTGCTTGATTTTCTATGACATTTTAGTGCTCCCTCTTCAACAAAGTCCCATACTGATATTTAATATCCCCACACCGATTCACACCTACTGCACCTAATTGTTCGACAAACACAAGCCAAGATAATCTACAAATATATGCTACTGTAAAACATATCAAACGTTTGATGATGTCATTATCTATGATCTTTTAATTTTGCAGCAGAATGATGTGACAACAGGAGAGACCCACTCTCTACACACATACAGAATGAGTAGAAACAGGCACTGAGTTAAACCTGTCACAATTTCATATGATGCCTAAAAACTAAAGAAAATATATTACTGTATCAGTTGTGTATATTCACAGTCTAGGGTCAACCAGCTATCGACCATGTTGTTGTATCTAGGTCCTCATTTAGCTATATTTAGGATTCATATTTGTATCACCTACATTATGCTGCAACAAAGATGTTCTTTTAAATGAACAAAAAGATCAGAGTGAAATCCATGAATACATATATTGCATTTTCCATGGATGCCAGTTCAACAATAGCGCTGGATCTTTGTGAGCAAATCAGTAAGTGGTTAATGGTTATCAGGAAAACATTTTATTATAAAATTTGAAGCAAGTCCATTCTGGATTACAATGAGAAACCCAGACATTCAAATGTGAGCTGTGACCTCTAGATAGACTAGATAACAAGGCTCCTAAACTGATGGATGAGGTAGAGACCCAACAGGGGTCAAGCAAAGGTTAATGTTGAACTCTAACCTGAAGCTTCTCATTTAAGTCTCGTTCCCCAAACACTGACTGATGGGCCATCTGGTCTCCTCCCCCAGAAACATTTGAGGATGGATCATGTTTTGCGGTTCATATACACAACAACCCAGTGGTAAAGTCATTAGGCAAAAATATTGCCTAACACTTACCTACTGTTATTAGCAGTGATCAAAATTGCATAGGAGGCAATACGTCACGTGACAGTAACACACAAAACCAGATATAAAGTAGGCATGTGATGGTGAGGTGGCCAGTTATAAGCCCATGTTGGTGCCGGTTTGCATTTCTTACCTGGAAATGCTGGAAGGTTCTGGATCGCTCATTACATCTTTCCGAAAAAGTCCTTAAAGTCCTGAAGAGTAACAGAAGATCACTATGCTCCTCCACCCTGAAATGACATTGTACACAATTAAAACAGTGCCACAGATGGCTCGATTTTGTTTGCAGTGCATGCAGCATAGGTTTGCATCTCATTTCCCCCCCATTTACTCTTAGCTGCCAGATAAAGAGAAAAAGCGATATTAAGAAAATATATTAGTTTTGCCTTCCCAAAGCTGATCGTTTGAATCATGTATGAGCAAATGGTAATAAGGATAGTATTCATTTAGTAGCATGTAGTGCTGGTCTGCTTCACTACAACAAGAGCAGTCAAACAACTTTTCAGACATTGTGAGTTATGGATATACTTAATGGAGATTTAAGTAGAATAAGAGTCCATGTGCTTTCTTATATACAGTATATTACAATGTCTATAGAAAAAAATATTTGTTTTGGTCCACAGCATTTTGGGTGAACCAAGGACATTCACTTATAGACGGTAATAAGAGTTTTCTGCGGGGGCCCAGGGCTAGCCGGCAGTCAGGGGAAATTTCCAGACAACTATTATTCCACACAGAGCTGATGGAAACATACAGTAGCAGCACCCTCCCTATAGTGGAGCATTATACCAAAGAAGACAGAAGGCGACTGATGCCTGGTCTGGTATTGTTGTATTAAACTGTTTTGGTCCAACAGTTCAGAATGATTATATAACCAGTGTTGACCTGAGATGGAAGTAATTGAAAGACCCAGGTTACTGTCTTAACGCCCTGCATGAAATCATTTTATTTGTATTTGATTTAGTTCTTTAACTTTCTAGTTTTTAGGAGCAGGCATAGTACACAGCAAACCTAGTTTAATCGCAGCGTTCAATTCTCAATAATTCCGAAACTGCTCTTATCGCTGTAAATCTCTCTTTCAGCTTCAGAACTGACGGATATCTCTGGTTGTTGACCTCGATACAGTTTGGCCACACACCATCAGCCTTGCTTGGATCAGGTTAACTGTTTGGGTGTGTGAGTATGTCAACTGCTGGCTTGGAGTCAAAACAGATCATGGATCAACTGGAAGCCTCATATTAGATATTGAATTAAATTTATTTCAGAAAAGCAGGACATACTGTTCGCTGCATCAGCAATAATTTGAAGTTACACACACCTGCTCACTGATCTGGTAATTGATGAACCATGACTGTCCTAAAAAGCCTGACAATAACATTTGTGTGAAACAGCATCCTGTGTGAAAACATGAAGTATATCTGGCTTGTGTATGCAGGCTTCAAGAGCTCACATATTAATAAGGACATGAATCATCTTTTCAGATTTATAGCATAAAGTAAATATTTTTTTCCTGTATAACATTTTCAGCTGCAGTGATTCTGACTGATAGCGAACACAGCCCAAAAGTAAGTGACCACATCACAGCATTATGCCTGGACATGCACTAGAGGGAGACATGAGGACAGATGTGTCTAGTTAAAAAAACAAATATGAAATTGCACTGCAAGTGTTTATCAACAGTTCCGAGCAGCTTGAGTTTACAAACATTAACAGTCTGACTTCCTCTCATTTGGACTGCCTGACCAAGGCCATAACCCTAAATTTAACCCTAACCAGTATATCCAACCATAACCTTAACCTATCCTAACCTTAATTTACATTTGAACACTAACCTAAACAGGGCCTAGGAAATTACGTTATGCCTCATTAGGCAAGGCATCGTCAGAAGAACATGAGGTCCGCACAAGCTCAGTTTTATACCAGAAAGGGTCCTTAACAGGTAACAAAAATGAACAGACACACACACAGAATGCAGCAGTGTGTCAGAATCATTATCTCCAGCATTTTTCCATCTGCTTCTTGCCAGATTCTGCAGACTTGACCATAGAATCCAGATGTGGTTTGGCCTGAGATTTAGAGCAAATCTGACTTGTGCTCTGTGGTGCTGAACCAGTGACAGAGGAGGCGCTTTCTGCCAGACTGTGTTTAAGAAGAGAAAATGCACCTGGGCAGATAAACACAATACATAAAACGTATTTAGTTTGTATACCACAATTGAGAGAGAGACGGAGGGAAGAGCACTGTAGGTTTTTCTTATGCCATCAAGAGTGACACTGGAGTTTCCTAAATATTGAAGGCAAACCACAACTCCTTGTACAATGAAAGAGTTCAAATATCTACAGAATAGTTTGTATGCCATCAGCACAGGAAGGATAGTGCGAGTGACAGCACAACTTTTATTGTTTCCGTGTGGATGCTGAATTTTCCCTCATCAACATTTGTAATAGTAATTTCTGAATAGCGCCAAGAGACTACAGTAGAGCAACAATACAGTAGGGATAAATGGAAAAATTAGATTGGGCAAAGCTTTAGTTTTAAAGCAAAAACATCTTGGTTTAGTATTTCGCCATAACATTTTGTATTTATGAGTAAATAAGCAAAAAACAATGTTTTTCTGGGTTATTTTTAGGGTCATATAATCTGCTTCTTCGGGGCTGTGTGGTTTGAGAAGTGGCATCTCCCTGGCAACACTCTGGTTTTCGATAACAATCAGCATTTCTTTCCCTGTAGTGCAAAAAGCACCTGGTAGGAAAGAAACTGCGACTATAGCTCCAGACATGACAGAATAATGTACTTAAGACCAGATGCAGAACAAATATAACAGTCACAGCAGGAAAAGAACCAGTGTAACTAATATTAGCGATGGCTTAAATCCATCTACAGGTAGGAGTGCCAGTAAACCATCACACAGAAATGGGACACTGCCACTATGACTGTAATGAGTTGCACCTGTGTGGACAAAATAGCCACAGTGAGAAAAGTTTGTTTGTAAGAGCGAGAGTGTGAGCGAAGAGGTTCAGCTTGATGACAGGCGTTTGCAGCTTGACATTTTCTACTATAAACACTTTGACTTTAACTAAATAGAAAGCTTCATCCTAACAGGAATAATGTCCAGTATTAAAAATGTAGAGTTGGACTGAGTATGCAGGCAGTGTAAATAAATTACAAATTGAACACAATGATTGGCTGTGGGTGTTAAGGCAAGAGTGAGGAACATTTAAACTTTTTTTCTTGTCTTTCGCATGTGTTCCACCACATTTGATGTGATAAACATCTTAAGGAGGGTATCCTTATCTCCATATTAAAATGATTGAGGCATCTTTCCCTATGCTACAATGGACAGTTTTTCCACAAGGTTTCCAAGCGTGTCCACCACAGGAGCACGTATACAAATACGTATGGAAATATGCATTTCTGGTTTGATGTAATGCCCAGCTTAGAAGGATAATGTTTAAATGTGATCAACTTTGACCAAGTTCCAGCAAACACACAGGTATGTTCTTATTCGGAGAAATCGAAAATTTGCTGTTGAAAGAACAGGTTAATTTCAGATACTGGTGAATTGTGACAACTCAGACCGAGCCTCCTGGGGAAAGAGGATCGGGTCAGTGTTTGTTCTTACCCTAAAAGAAAGCTGGTGAAGGTCTGTGCATCACTGCCATCCATCACCACATTAAGATCACTGATTCTCCTTTCAGATCTCTGACCCTGCTGCAGCATAAACACAACATGAAATACTCAATTAAGGAGATCCCCGAATTTCAACACTACTAAAACATACACAGTGCTCTCAGACTTTTGAACCACGCTGTGTGAGGCCATCAGCTGACCCAATCCTTCCTTGCATAGTGGTTTAAAATGACACCATTCTAAGATCAGCTCATTTGTGCTGTGTCAGTCTGTACCATCATTATTTTTTCCTTGACAATTGTGACTTTTTCTGATCCTACTTTTAAAGTAAAACAGAAAGCTTGAAATAACTCACCATGAAGATTTTTTTTTGTATATTCTTTGTATATTGTATATTTTTCATTCATCTGTCCATCTGTAGGAGTTAACACAAATTAACCTAGCCATATCTTTTTAACTTTAGTTTTAAAGTAACAAGATTAGTATTAATAAAAACTAGTATTATTCCTAATTAATACATTAAATGTAATTGTTGCTACATCATATAAAACACATTGTGGCGTCACCCAATTGGATTGATACAAAGGGGACCAAAGTTTATGAATTCCGGTATATTCAATTCTTGCAGAATTCCTTTTAACATCATTCTGTATGTTATTTTTGGAGCCAGAAATCATATCTGTGATTGGTTTTGAAAAGTTTACAACACAAACAAAATATTGCAAGGGAGTTGTACAAACCCACATTATGTCGCAACACAAAAGGCACACTCGATCAGACGATAATTATAACAATAATAATAAAGGTTGAGATAGGAGTTTATGTTTACTATATTATTCTGTTTCCAAACTACACAACCAAATAATGAATGTCTTTATAAATCCAAGTAAAAACTTCAGAAGAAAACAGCATTTTAAAGGCACTTCATGAGCCAGGCATGGAGGTGTGATTTAATGAAACCAGCTGTTCTGTTGGCAGGTCCAGTTTGAACGAAAACCAGAAGAATGCTGGACCAGGGAGGTTTACAGATCACAACGATACAGGATTTCCCTTCAATAAAATATTTAAGACAGAATTGAAGAAAACTATTTAATGAAAACACTTATTTTTCAAGGTAAGGTATGGACTAAAAGATTGTTGATGTTTAAGTATTTTGGATCATACCAGGAGGATTTTTTTTTTTTTACTATTGTGTATGAGTGTATGACAAATTGACACGTAAACAGTCAGATGTATTACTTTCTAAGTACTATTCGAATATTTTGAAAATTCAAATTCTACTTCTAGTTGACTGTAAGTTTGAAGGGAGGACATCACATATTAAAGGCTTATTGTTGGCAGCAGCATGTTCATCACTTGATACCTGGACACCTGATACCTGAGTGGATGACACTTGAGATTGCTGCTACATGGACCTTTGTCACTCTCTGCTGGTTAAACACTGCACATACACAGTTTTTCCAGAGTCCAAATGCACTATATGGACAAAAGTTTTTAGCAGCACATCTTAATCCTAAATTCAGCTATTTCATACAGGCCCGATAGCCACAGGCATATCAAATCAAGCGCCTAGCCCTGCAATCTGCATTTACATACATCTGTGAAGAGTCTGTCATCCTAAAAACCTAAATGAATGGGATTCTTCCAACTTTGTTGGAACAGACTGGGAAAGCATAAGAGCTCTTGTTGGTGTAATGTGTAGGTGGTGCAATGCTTTGTCCATATAGTATACCATTTTCAATAGTGTACTTTGTTCCACCAAAAGCATAGACTTGTGCAAAAGCAACACGTGTGTATGAAGGCATTGATTTCTTCCAACCAGCTACTGAGTTTAATGAGCAGCTTTTAGTGATGATCTGAAAAACAATTTCAATTTCTAATGAGAATAAGGTTTTGGTAAGAGTCATGTTTGATAGTGTTTGAAACAAAAAGCGACAAGGCAGCACCTCTACTAACCAGTAGAGATGTTGGGCACACACAGTTTGGTTTGAACCAGAGATCTTCTGTCTATTCACCAGATTGATTCAACATTAACTCCTGTAAAGACTCACCTTGACCTCAGAGAGCTGGAACTCAACCTGGAAAGCCAGTTCAGAGCAGTGACCTGACACACACACCTGCCGGACCCACTTCCTGCTACCTATTAAACAAGCACACACAACAGGTTAGGTTTTAAACAGAGTGTTACTTCAAAGGGATTGATTAATAATAAGGGCTATTTGTTTGTGCACAATACTAAACTTTTAAACCCAGACATCCAGTTCAAATATACAACTCTATTTAAAAAAAAAATACAATGCGTTTTTGTTTTTTTTAAGGCAAATAAATTAAATAACATTTTTGAACAAGATAACGAGTGCTATTGTAATAAACCTATGCTGAATAGATGTATAACCTTATGAAATAATGTAGTAAGCAGAAATAAATGGAAAGCAAATTAGAATTAATAAAATTTAATTCATATTAAATTCACGGCTACCAAGCAGGAGCTCACAGGAGAAATGGGGTGACATAAATTCTGAAAATGCCATCCCGCAGGCCAAGGAAGATGGTACACGCCAAACCAGTGTCACATACTACATGTAATGTCAGCAGCAAACCCCAAACCCCACACTGCACACTACAAGCAGAGGCGTTACAACAGGGCAGGCAAACGAAGCAATTGCCTAGGGCCCCCGTTTACTTTGGTCCACATCAACGACAACCTGAAAGTCCCTTAAATTACTTGCCATGAGGGGGCACTGCGATGACACGTTCAGGAACCCCCCCTTATAGGGTGCCCCGTGGTACTTGTATAAACCTAAATTTTTTTTATTTTATTTTTATTTTTTTGCCTGGGGCCCCCCAGGAGTGTCTTGAAACGTCCCTGACTACAAGACACGCAGGTGATATACGGGTATGTGCAGCGGGCATCCACGGGAGTAAATTTTGCACGCAACCACCCCCACTTACAAGATAGCCCTTGTGGTTAACTGAAATACTAAAACAAATCAACACAAACCAACATAAACATTAGACCTTACAAGTATACAGATAAAACCTGAAATAGTACACGTTAAAAATACCTAACTTTCGGACGTGGTTCGAGACCCACTTTAAAGCGGCCGAACTCCTAAACCCTAGCCTGACTCAGCTGGCCCTGACTTCTCTGTAAGCTATCCCCACATCCTCAACTACCTGTCTTCACCGCCGGCTCTACTAACCTGCATGCTAACGACAAATGATTGCTTTCAGGTGCGTGCGTCACACGTCATTGCCGCGCTCCTTTGTCTCCGCCCCCTTACTTTCCTAACACCGGTGCAGCCAATCATTCTGATTCTTGTCCTCAGCCCCCACCTTTGGCTAATGGCTACCTCTGAACCAGACTGTCAGAAAACAGTGGTGAACAGAATGAGTAATGCACTTACTGCTTTTCAGAGTCTTTGTGGTGCAGCTAGTCAGACTGATGCCATTCATCCGAGTTTGCCGCTTCAGATCCTCCTCCATTTTGTCAACCTCTTCCTTCAGCTTAGACACCATCTCCTCCTCCTCCTTAACTTCAACTTGTCTCAGTCCACACACATAAGACCTGTGGAAGGAAGTGACAAAATGTTGAAAACAAAATTTAAACAGTACATGCACATAGACTCCACATAATACAACCCTAACCCACACCCACAGGTATGTGGGGCTCACCTGGCATGGAGTTTTATTTTCCATTTCTACAACAGCATCCATTTACTAGCAAGTGCACGTCGATGTGCCCATGGGTGTGTTAAAATGTGTGGTGAGTTTAAATGTTGCTTTCCAGGTTTGTACATGGATATGGGGGGGAATAGATTCATTGGCATATTATTATGTTTTACTTAAAATACACCCATGATTAATTGATAAACTGAGTTCAAGCATTTGAACCTTGCAACAAGGACATTCTGTTACACAAGCAAAAGTGAATTTAGATTACACCCCGAATGCACTTGCTCCATGTGCATTAGAATATACCTGTTCTACTTAAATTGAGTCTATAGTCGTTTTAAGGGATAAGGTGTAAGGCTGTGTGGAAGTAATTACTACATATTGAAAAATAAATACAGTATCAGGAAAGGGAAATACACATTTAACTCACAGGGCATCATGCATATTTCCTCTGCAGTGGAACTCCATGTCCTGTTGGGTGTCCTGCTGTTTGCACTGCAACTCTGCAACCTCAGCCCGGAGAAGATGGATCTGAGCCTCCAGTGCTTTCACCCCCTCTGTATTCTGTTCGTTTATCTCCTCCATCCTGATTGGCAAACATATACTGATTCAATACAAAATAATGTGCTTTTGTCCATTTAAAATAGGTCCAAATAATGATAATACAACTATATAAACAGGCCAATAAGAGAACTGTCTGGCTGTTATTACATTTCTTCCTAGTTTGAGTATGTGACACCTGGAACAGAGATGTATTTTGTTTGTTGCTGCTAATGCTTATAACATTACAATACAATTAATATATTTGTGGTGTATTTGGGTTTGTTTAACATTCTAAATGGGGAACATAAATTCCAAAGCATTACTTGGATTGAATTAACTTAACAAAAATATTATGTCTGACAGCACTACAACCTATGAGGACTTAACGATGGCTGCTGAGAAACGGACTAAAGTTAGCTTACCGTGTTCGTCTCCGTTATTATGTCAAACAGTTTAAATAAAGTTCACTTTAAGAAATAGCCACATACATCGGTTTATTTTAATAAACACGTTCACCTGCGTTGCTGGCTGTCTCTTCCCCTACAACCAAAACAGTTTGCGGTCTCGCGCCCTGTGGACGCTACCACTTGTTACGAATCTGAGGGGGGAGAGGGTTGTTTTTCCGAAGATTGTACATACCGTCTACGTCCCTGTAGGTACAATCATTGTGAATTATTGCAGATATTTATTTTAAATATACGTTTTTTGCTCCATTAATGTTGGTCTACAATAGATAAATAGTTGCCCGATTAGAAAATGTGAGTGTCCGTTCCAGTGTTTCCGCCGGATTATACGTTTCAGCGAAATTAATACAAATCTAAATAAGCGTTGTTAATGCAGTTCATTAGAACGCAGGTTTAAACCGTTATTTAAACTGTTATAAATCAACATTTGACTGTTAAATAAATCGTTATCCTATCCTTGCTTAATAAGTAATTTTTGTGTCAGCAGTTTCTTTTATTGGAATTAAACCACATCGGAACCCTTCGTTGGTGCGGAAACAAGTACGGAAAGGGAAGTGGCCAGGGGTGCAGCCCCGGACAGTGTTAACGGTAACACTGACTGGATCCATGTGAGGTAAAAATGTGTTGCTTGTTCAGTCGATACAAACATAACTGGTCGTTTGATAGTGGTGGCACAATAAGCTTAGCTATTAGTTAATTTATTTAGAGAGGTCATGACGCAGGGAGTGTGGCTGTGAAAATGCAGTAAGTCCGCCTTTAAGGAAGTATATCATGTTTTAGTTGAAACTGTCTGTAGACGTTCGTTTAAAAGAATTAACGCTTTTAAAGAAATGTCACGAATAGTTCAATATTTGGAGTTCAACTCTAAATATGTGCAAAGTGCAGTGAACAAGAAAAAAATCAATTGACTATTTGTACTTCGCTAGCTTGTTACATGCATTTTGGAGAACCTCGTAGCCTCTTACTCTCACTTTTGTTTATACATGTCCCAATTATGTTGAGATCTGGACAGATCATCTGTAGCAGGACTCATTGTTCTGTTTGTCACTGTTTTCCACAACTCTGGTAGTATGAATGTCACGCCGCAGAATGGTTTTGGGACCAGACAAATTCCTTCATGGTTGTGTTGTGTGATGGATAAAACTGTTGCATTACTGAACCTCTCATTATGGTGCATTGCAGTTCAGCAGCAAAATAAACTAATGCTATCTATTTTTATTTACACTTATTAACTATATGAAGATTGTTTTGTTTTTGTATAAATCTTTAAAAAATAAGTCGTACAACTATCATTCTTCACACAGACACACTAATCTATAAGTGCTGTGATACAAGCCATATAGGCAATGAATCGTATACGCTGTCAAATATCACTGAATTCTAGCGCCGATAAGAAAGTTGAGCATCATGTGTAATTTGTTAGAATAACTATTGCGGCTGCAAGATTATAATACAGTCATAGAGTAAAGTAGACTAAATTAATATATAGAAGTAGAGTAGAGTAGAGTATAGAAGGTAATTTCTTCAAACTTATTCTGTAACGCCACTAGTCCCATTAGCTAATTCGTGTTTCACTTCATCAACCTGAGAGAGGCTGCTCTACACAATTAAGACTAAGTATACTAATTGTTTGTTTGTTTTCTTTGCAGTGACAGTGTTGTCTTTGATACGGAGTGATGCGGCGGCTGTACATTGGTGGGTTGGGCCACTCGGTCACCCAGAAGGATCTAAAGGATCGATTTGGAAAGTTTGGAGAAGTGCAGGATGTTGAACTCAGGACCAGGAAGGATGATGAGGGTGAGAAATTCAATACACATTAACATTTGAACACTACGGTGATAACAATAAGAGTGGTTACTTTTCACATTTTTAATTGGTTTGATTTAAGAAAAATGTTGCCGTAGATACCCATATAATCTATCCCAGTCATTGTGTTATTATCACAATATCCTTTTTGTCCATCAATAGTAAATCATAGTTTGTTGTTTAGGTTTTTCTTTAGAGATTCCTCTGCCTCCTCAGTGACCTGCATATGTTCTAATTGCTTCTGTTCTCCTGCAGGGGTTCCTTACAAAACCTTTGGCTACATTAACATCGACATTTCAGAAGCTGACCTGAAGAAATGTGAGTGAACAGAGCCGCTGCATCAGCTCAGCTGGTATATGTACCTTTCAGGTTTTATTCTACTAGAACAACCAGAATTTGCTGTCAGTTATTTTCCCCTTTTATGATGTTTAATATCTGTAAACGTGAGAGAATGAAGCTGAACATGGCACAGATCAGGTTCTAATTCAAAATAATGAGTTGTGTTGCAAATGTAATTTCAAGCTTGTGGAATAGTAGATGTAATTGAATATAACAACAATAACAAGACTGAGGTCTTCAATTATTTAACTCAAAAGCATGTTTGTTTTGTTTATAATCGTGGAATTTGTTGTGTGTAACATCAGGCCAGGATAGTACGGTTTAGAACTTTGTGTGGCCATCACTATAAGCTTTACCTTGTGTTCTGATATCTGACACTAGAGCTTGTGTTATATTGTCAGTATAAGATCATTGTGTTTCCACTACAGGTTTGACAGTGCTGAACAAATCCAAATGGAAAGGAGGAACACTGCAGATTGAAACAGCCAAGGAGAGTTTCTTGCAAAGGTAAAGTCATGTTCACCTCACCATGAAAGTCTGTGGACTTGACGATAAGGCAATTGGAAGCTGATATATGAAACGGTCAATACTTAAAATATTAAAACCTTTTTATTTTTATTTTATATTCCCCAATAGATATTTAAGTCACGAATGTCTGTTTTTTTTTTTTTTTTTTTTACAAATGTTTGTCACAGTTCCTCAGAGTCTTATTTATTATTTATAAATAGTATTTATTTTAATAGTTATTATTTAACTAATTTGATTTGATTTCGAAGCAGCTTTTCAAACCCCTGAGGTATTCTGTTTACATTACGTATTTAAAACAACAACATCCTCAAATTGTATAAGGAAAGATTAGTATGGTTGGTTGAAATGGTTGCTAATTAATTGCTGCCTGACATATTACTTTTTGGTATCAGACTTTCAATAAATGTCAGTTAATCGTTCATGATCTGAAATACTAAACAGCTGTTGTTTGTACAAATGGAAAATTACCTGGATCTGTTAAAATACTTATTGATTTCTTGTTAAAATCTCTTCTTATATTAAAATTAAAACATGTTTTAAAGTTGTATTCTGGATGAAAGGTTTCTCATGTTAGCAACATTGTAAAATGTAAACAAATTATAAAATTCAGTTCACTGAACCTCACCATGTTGATCTTTGATAAATGATGATAAATCATAATTTGTGTTTTTTGTATTTTAGACTCACTGAAGAGCGGCAGGAGGCAGAGGAGCAGCGCCTCCATCAGCCCGCAACCGAAAACAAGAGACAGAAGCTGCTGAACTCCTTTAGCAAAGCAGGCGTGGAAAACTTCACCATGAAGGCTGCGGTGCCAGGGACTGAAGTACCAGGACATAAGGTAATGCCGTCTAGTATCCCATTTTTCAATCAGAAAGCCTGTGCTAAATGCATATCCAGAAAGAGACATTTCCAATTACATTGAGACATTAAACACAACAATTTAAAAGAAATCATACAATTTGTAATATAATTCACATTTACAAAGAACTGTACTCACAAGGTTATTGACATTAATTAAAACAAATGTTTATTTATTATATTAACAAGATCAGGCTTGTGTTTAATTATTTGGATATGACACATAGCGTCATGTGTGATGTTGATTGTCATCTGGTTGCTCTGGTTTCAGGACTGGGTGGTCAGTAAATTTGGACGAGTCCTTCCCATCCTGCAGCTCAGGTGTAAGAAAGGCAACAGAGCACGTACCCTGAACTACGACCCGTCCAAATACAGCCACAACATCCGCAAGCTGGACCGAGCCGCCGAAGACCTGACCACGCCTGTCACCCAGCTGACCTGGGAGGTACAAGGAGGAGACGATGACATCAGCAAAAAGAGGCGGGGCGAGTTCCCTCCATATGAGCCACCAAGACCCAAAAAGACTCGGAAAGACAAAATTAATTCCTTAAACATTGTGGACAGAACCAGGTAACTATGCAAATCCTTTCAGCCACTTCCTGTTTGATTTAACACAGGTTTCTCAATGTCATCCTTTTTATCTGTGATTACAAAAGTAATTCTTTTGGTTTCTGGGTTCTAGGTAGATTCTCAATTTTTAATCATTTCAGTCATTCCAAATATGTTCAATGTGTTTATAGGATTAAACAGATCTTCAAAAAGAGAGACTTATGTGAAGGTTCTTTGTCACCCAGGTCATGGCATCATCAGTAATGTTCCAAGTAGGCAACTGAACCACCATATTTGTCATATGGTTGACCTAAATAGAACCAAACAGAAGCAGCTTTTTATATATAACAAGCAGCCACAGTTAAGAAGTTTGAGTCTCGGTTCCTCAGAACCATGGGAAATTGTGAAGACTTCAATTTCCCTTTGGAGTGATTCTCTTGGTCAAATAATGCATTTGTTGTGTTGCTGTGCTCATTATCCTGTCTCCTCCTTGTTGTTTCCTCTCAGATCAGAGCAGGCCATTCCTTCTGCTAATCTCACTGAAGCCCAGCACTCCACCAATGGATTTAAACTACCAACCAACAACAAAGTGCCTCAGAGGAAGTTGGCCCCTTGGTTCGACAGCGATTCAGATGAGGAAATTCGCAGGCTGGTGGCGGATCAGAGCACCTCCACTGGTGATCTTTGTCAGGTAGTGGAGGAGGATAACCTGGAAGTGGTCGGATTGGACTTCTTGGTGAAGTCAGGGCGTTCCCGCCAGCAGCTAGAAGGTAGCCGATGTGTTCTAATCTGGAATTAACTTGTTTTATTTGAATTGTTTTTTCTCCTAAAGAGGAGCTGTTTATTTGTAGTATTTCTAAAATAAAATGTTCAATGGGTTCTCTGGCCTTTTTTGTAAATACGACTATTATTACTATATGTCTATTTATTTGGGCTCATCAAAGAATCTTGAGAGAAAATTGATAATTTTTCATATTCTGAATTTACCCTAAAATAATCTCATTCTCTTATAAATACAAATAATGGTGGAGACCACTATTGGTTCTCTGAACTTTGCTTAACCGTCTGGTTGCTTGTTTTTTGTGTGTCTTTTTGGTTCCAGGGAGACCAGATGATCATAACGATGATGACTATGATTCTGCTGACACAGATGAACTCTTTGCGTCCAGGAAACCTCCTCCTTCTGCAGCTCCAGTGCAGGAGAAACAAACTCTGTCCACGGCCAAACAGCTCTCAGGGAACAACACCGACAAGAAGAAAAAGACTACACAGAAAAGTAAAGCTCGAACAGAAGAGGAGGCGGATTCAGCGGATGCTGAAGAACACCTCACATCCAGGAAACCCTTCTGCGCACAGCAGAGAGGGGATAATGATAAACCGAATTCTCAGAAACAAGGCAGCAGCTCTGAAAACCAGAGTAAGAGGACAGCAGTGCTCCCTGTTAATTCTTCTTTCTCAGAATCAGATAGTGATGCTGATGATGAAGACGACGACGATGAGGAGGTGGAGTCAGCTGATTCCTGTTCAGACTCCGACTATGAAGCCATGTTTTCTAATGCCACCTGTCTAGAGATCTCCTTTGCGGATCTACAGAGGCTTGCTGAAGAATCCCAGCAGACCTCTGAAACAGTTCCCAGCATCCTCAGTGCCAGCCCTGAAAAACAATCTAACCTTACGTCTGGCTCTGCGGAACGACCTGCTCCCAAAAAAGGCACCATGCCAGAGGATATCCTCGCTGCCATCATGGAGAACGACAGCAGCGATGATGAAAAGCCGAAGAAGAAAAAGAAAAGGAAAGGTGTTGTGGCGACACCGCTGCCTGCATTCCAAGGGACAAAATCACTGAATGAGGTAGAGATAATGGATGGGGATAAGCGACAGGAGGAGGAGGAAAGAGGAAGTGAGCTCCAAAAACACAAGGTGGGCTCTGGAGCTCCTCAAATGGACCGCGACACAACTAAAAGAAAAACCAGAAGGACTCTGAGCAGACAAAACCACACAGAAGCAGTAATGTCGGAGAGCAGTGAGCAGGATGAGGAAGAGCAAGAAGAGGAGAAAAAGAGGGAGGTGGTGAAAAATATAGCTGCATTAAAAGGGTTTGAAAAGGTTCCATCTAAAGCTCCTCCAAGAGCTGAGAGTAGTTCCTCCTTTAGCAGTGACGATGAAGAGGAGGAGAGGACGAAGGCCTGTGACACTCTTCTTCCAGCTAAAGCTGCAGCAAAGGCATTACAGTCATGCCCCAGCTCCTCCTCCTCCTCAGAGGAAGATGAAGATGAGCAAGAAGAAGCTTGTGCAATGGCACCAAACCCTGTTCCTCACAGTGAGTCATCCTCCAGTGAGGAAGAGGAAGAGCCGGCACCTTCCAGGGTGACTCTAAGAGCTAAGGAGGAAGAGGAATTGCAGAAGCAGGCCAATGTGAGGAGGCTGGCAGCCATCCAGCAGAGACAGAAGGAAACCGAGGAACACAAGAAGCTCATCCAGGGTGCACTTTCCAACTTGGTGTGTGTGCATGCATGCGTGCTAGGAAAATGTGATCGTAGACTTGCTTACTTTACTATGCTTAACAATGATACATTTATGATTGATGAAGAAAGACATTGGGGATTAAACAAATAGTCAGAGGTAATTATTTCCTTTTGAACATGACAAAAGAGAGTAATTACATGTCCACTAAAATTATGCTTTAAAAACTTCTGATTGACCAGCTCTTATATGTTGAAGGCGTTCTGTCCAATCAGAGAATTCTGTGGGTTAGTCTGATTTCACACTGCTCACACATCACTAAATGATCTGCTTTATTTATTTGACAGGTCAGGGTTAGATTAAGCACAATTTATATTGACGTGGTAAACTTTGTTAACAATCCACTGCAGCTGTGTTTAATGCAGATCATTCATCTCCATTAGAATACCTCAGCAACGGGATCAGGGAAACGCATTGTCTTTGGCTCGGATGACGACGAGCAGGAGGATGATGAAGATAAGCAGCAGACACCCTCAGAGGTCACAGCGTCCAAGAAGACCTTGTTCCAGGACAGCCAATCGGAGGACGAGGACAGGAGTGATGAGACGTCGGCTGATGCAAACAAAACTGTAAAAGAGAAGGTGAGTTACATTCCTTTATCATTATATACCTGAAATAACTAAACACTAGACAAAAATGTGTAACTTAACATTTAATCCTGATAGTTTCCTTCTCATTATAGATCTATCAGGTGTGTTTTAACTCTGTGCACGTTTGTGTGTGTGTGTGTGTGTGTGTGTGCGCGTGCGTGCGTGTGTGTCTGCAGCTGTCAGGCCCTCAGCTGTTTGGCGGCAGTGAGGAAGAGGAGGACGTGGCTGAAGAGGAGGACGGCAGCAGGTTTGAGGTCAGGCCTCAGTTTGAAGGTCGAGCAGGTCAAAAGGTGAGAATCAAGTTCACTTTGTGTGCTCCCTTACTAGCTGTCCTCGTATTCTTTTTGCATCATTCATAGTTCATACATAGTGTTTCATAAGTTGAGCAGACGGTGGTCTAATATCCTTTAGTACTGACAAGGTCCCAAAGACATTCATCATTTGGGAACTACACCTATCTGACCATATCTGATCACCGTTGTGATTATCAAAACACTATGATTCAATGTCTCCCACTGATGTTTGTTTTCTGCTTTTTTGTGTGTTGTCCAGCTGATGGAGCTGCAGTCTCGCTTCGGGACAGACACTCGTTTCCGGATGGACTCTCGTTTCCTGGACGAGGATGAGGGCAAAGACGAGGATGAGGGTATGATTTTTAATGTTAATGTTTTTTATGTTAATGGTGTGGAAACAGTCATTTGTTTGTGTCTCATTATCATTTCGTTTTCATTCCCTGACAGCGATTGTAATACATACGTTATTGTTTTAAGGGGAGGGATATATTTTATTTTTCACATAAAATGTCGGAATCCATTTCCTGGTACATAATGTAACTGTCGCACAGAGACCAAGAGGTCCATGACTGAGGAAGATGAGACTCTGGAGGAGGAGAGGAAGAAGAACCTGTCCATCCTGCAGAATGTCCTTGGAAGCTCCCATCAACCCTGCAGCAGCAAGAGTGCCAGCAAAGCTAAGACCTTCAGGTCAGACACTCGAAGCCAATTCTGAACTTCAACCTTTTGACAGGTTACGTTCAGGAAATCAATTCATTCAAGTGTGTGTGTGTGTGCGTGTGTGCATGTGTGCTTGCAGAGATGTCTCAGCGTTGCACTACGACCCCAGCAGAGAGGAACATGCTGCATTTGAGACGAAACCAGATGAAATCAAAGAGAGGTAAAGCTGTGAATGCATGTATCAGATTTAATGGATCGGTGTCAGTACTCGCATGTTATCGGAGTCTCTTCCCATGAAGAGACAGACCAGAAAACGGCTCCACTTCCATATTTTCCTACTAATAATGTAAAAATGAATTTCAGGTTTTAAAGATCAGTTCTCAATCAGGAAAAGCGAGTATCAGTTGGAGTTTTTTCCAGTGCAGTTTTAAACGTAAATTACCCTATCATTTAAAAATGATTTGTTAAGAAGTAAAATTTGGATACAAGATGCAATTTAGGACTGAGCCATGCTGCACAACATGTCCCAAAACATTTAAATACCATAATATGCTGATGTACTATTGTATTTTATAAGCCCAGGGAAAAACACTGAAGTAGACATAAGTTCAAATGTAGTTCAATCTACTATCGTCATCAATCTGTCTTCACAGCAAAGCGGCCAGGAGGAAGAAGAGGGAAGAGGCTCAGAAGGTTCCAGAGGTTTCTAAAGAGATTTACTACGATGTGTCTGGTGACCTGAAGGCAGTGTTTGGTCCGACTAAGGATGATGTCCCTGAAGAACAAAATAAGGCAAACTGGGACCGAGAAGAGGAAGAGGAAGGAGGAAAGAAAGATGACGAACTGACACCTCTGTCACCTCTTGTCTCGGCTGATCCCAGTTTAGAGAAAGAGGAGTCCGGATTTAAATTTTCCTTCTTTGGAAATGACAATGAATCAGAAACCGTGGAGACCGGTAGGTTAAATCCCGAATATGTATTTCACACCTGGAAAGGAGATATTTGTTTTCCAGTATTTTCCAATGTCTCTTTCCATCTTTGCCCGCAGTTTATAAGGTGGAGAGCATCGAGGCCCCAAAGGTTTCATGGCAACTAGATCCACGTTTCCAAGACAGCAGCTCTGAAGATGATGAGGAGGGACAGGAGGAAGAAGAGGAGCAAATCAGTGCTATTCCTGGAGCCACAGAGTGAGAAAACTCAAGATCGTTGCCGGTTAATTTTCCTCTGGGAACATGTGTTTAAGACTTTACCTAAAATAACATGGTTAGTTTAGCCCAATCAGGGTTTCTACTAGGGCAGCTACATAGTTTTTGTTTGATTAGTCTGATGATAATTTTTTCAGTTTACAAGGACATTTCTGAAAACAAATATTGATTAATCTTCATAATCAGATTGTTTTTAAATCCATTTCTGTTCAAATCTAGCATCATTTAAATGTGTTTTAATGTTTTTTTGTTATTATTCACAGCGAGGCAACTCCCTCAAAGACTAATCTCTTCTTCTTCTACCCTGACGACATCAGATTGACAGGTAGGGTGGAGAATAACGTGTTTAAAAGTTGACCTGCTATTCAGCATCTTCAAATATATTTTTTCACAACCACACCAGTACTGTTAAAAAAAAGAGGACTTCCAGAAATATTGTATTCATCTTTTGTATTGACGGAACCTATTTGTGCACGCTCTCCATCCTCTTCTTTGCTCTTTCAGAGGGCCCGCGGTTATTCTGTCGTTCCTCTCAGCTGGAGGAGCAGAGAGAGCAATGGGAGGAAAAGAGGAATGAACTCAGACAGGTACAAAATAGTTTCTTTGAAGAAACAGGAGTAAAAACAGTCTTGGTTTTTGTCCAAACGGTAATGTCATGTCTACCCCCAGTCACAAGTACAATGCTGACCAGGGTTTCAGTATTTGGCTAATATCACCCTCCCTATCCTGTTACCCTCCATCAGCTTTTAAAATGTAATGCTGTCGACTGCACTGGGTTGTCAAGTTCCTGTTTGATATCTCGACCCGATTAGATTCATACTACATGTTGTAGAATGCTGTTTATGTTGAGGCATTTTAAAGCCACTGAATTTGTTTTTGTTGGGCTACATCTGGTGGTACTATCATAAAGAGTACACATTCACAATTTTATCACACATATTGGGTTTGATGAACATTTTTTAAGTCTTGTAAGTTTGCAACAGCTACATTATTGGAGCGATAATTCTACATTGTTTTCAATTTAAACTTTAAATGTTGTTTCCTCTCTCCACAGGAGTACCGCAAGAAACACAAGGACGCCCGCAGAAAACATAAGTCTGCCTTGAAGAGCTGAGGATAATGGGAGCTGTGTTTGTTTAAACACCCAGGTCCCAGGTTTGAACACCCAGGTCAAGTCTTTACTGTTAGGGGCTGACCTATTATTTCTCTCTCTTGGTGCGATTCCTGTGCCAAATGGATGCTGCTGGAACAGACTTTGAGAGCATCAAAATATTACATGTATTTTTTTAATTTAGAAAATACCTGAAGTTAATTTGTGGTCACTGCCCCCCTTTGAAACACGTGGCTTTGTTTACCACAGAAACGATGCTTGATGAGTAGATTGAGTGTCACTTTGTAGTGTTAATTAAATTGAAATGACAATTAATTAATATAGAGAAGCTTGTGGGAATAGACTGAGGCGTCAACTTTATTAGGTACACCTCACTGAAAGGAAAGCAGTACTACATTCATAAAGGTTATAATGTTCTGGTGTTGAGAGAGGGTTGACTCTGCTTTATGTTCATTTGTGAGGCTGCAGTTTCTGCTAATTATTGCATTTCTGGTCTGTGACCTGTTATGAAAAGTGGAAAACAGAAATATTCATCCGTATATCAAAACGTTTTACTGCATCATTGTCCCTTATCCAAGATGGTGTGAATCACATTAAACAGTTCATCAACTGAATCAGTAGAGCACACACATCAATTTACAGTTACAAATGTATTTTTGGTATGAGTTTATAAAGTGGAATGTTTTTGTAAACTGATTAGCCAGACCCAGTAAAACAAATTAAAACATTAACTTCTTTGGCATCTCTACTGGCTTTAAAAAGTAGCTCTCTTTCCGGTGTTTTATTTTGAAATGTATAACCGCTCCGTGTTGCGTTGGACACACTCGGGATATTGGAGAATAACACAAGTCTTGATGAAGAGCGCGTCACACTCAAAAGTTCTCAGGACCGTTGCAGGGGAAGCGGCCCATCCCGGGTTGGTCTTGGTTCAGGACTGGAGTGAGACAAATTTAATCCCAGGAGTGAGATATTTGTTGCGGCACATGTCTTTGAAAGACGCAGAGAACACGGACCTGTTGTGTTTACTTAAATGATAAACATGAGCCCAGTTTTGTTTCTCTTGCTTGTCTCTCTGCGGACCGCGGAGCTCCGTCATGTCCACACAGCCACCGGGTCCTCGGCGGAGGCGCAGCGGTCGCATGACGCCGGCTCCCCGGCGGCAGACTCAGATGAGTCCCTCTCGCCGGAGAGGGAGACGTCTGTGGTCCCAGCAGCAGGTTGGATGGTCCCCGACCTGAGGCGAGTCGCCCGAGGAGCCAAAGACGGGAGCTCGCGGAGAAGAGAGCCACACTCCCCGAGCAGCCACGGGCAACCACGGCGCCATGACGACCCCAACAGTTACTTCACTACACCGCGCAGCGCCCGCTTCACCTCCGCCCCGGCGGGTAACCTGTCGTCGGGCCGGGGGTCGGGGCTCCTCAACCCGCTGTACCCCATCACCGACGGCGCGTACTGGGCGTACGCGGTCATGCTGCTCGCGCTCGTGCTGTTCTCCGCGGGCATCGTGGGGAACCTGGCGCTCATGTGCATCGTGTGGCACAACGTGTACCTGAAGAGCGCGTGGAACAGCATCCTGGCGAGCCTGGCCTTCTGGGACTTCCTCGTGCTCTTCTTCTGCCTTCCGGTGGTCGTCTTCCACGAGCTCACCTTCAAGAGGTTGCTAGGAGACCTGTCCTGTCGGCTCGTGCCCTACCTGGAGGTAAGAAGCGTCCACGTTTTCTTTACTTAAGCACCTGAGGGGTAATGGAGGGATTAGTGGATAAGGCTTCTGCGCACACGAATAGTTGTAAAACGAGAAGAGAGATCATTAATAACCACAGAAAGTCTCAAGGAACGACAGATTGCTTCAAAAGGATCCAAACAACCATTTATAACACATACAATAAGACGCGCAACCTAACCACAAAATACTCAAAACATACTACACTAACACACCGATAAAGACCACATATGTATTAAGAAATTGGAAGAGCTATAACAAATGCACCGTTTACACTTGTATCTGCTTACGACACAATTCTAATGGTACTTTCCCCATGTCTGTCAATTGTCAAACAAGTAAAATACACAATAACAAAAATGGATGAAAGAATTATAACATAGCAATATATAAACAACCCATCAATAAACATTTCAAAACCTGTTTCTAAATTGTTATTATATACAATTAACAGTTTTTCCAAGAATGTAAATGATGCTACTAGTTAACTTAACTACAGCTAATGATATTGATGATTGGTTTAATTAAACTATTGAATGTTTTAAAAAATAATATTTTACTTTATTATTATCAATCACAGCCTCCATACACCACATTGACACACTATGTAATGAACTTATACACAAAAAATGTTTTGTTCACCTGCCGCATGACAGTGGTGAAAGTCAAAGATTTATGTGGTTATGATGTACCATTTAGAACATTGCTGCCTGGCGTCAAACTGTCTTTCCTGTTTTTAATATGATAGGCTAGTTGTAAAAGAATTCCACTTGAATAAAGACACGTGCAGGACTTTGATGAATGGCCTTATTGTGTCTTGATGCTCCTCAGTTCCAGACTCAGGGCACTCTTCTCTTTCAACAAACGTGCTGTTATGGGCTGTTTGGCCTCCTCTCTGTCTATAATGAACCATCAGGAGAGGCCAGCAGGGCTCATCATAAAGCTGCTCTTCTTTCATAGCTCCCACAGCCAAACAAGGACACAGAGAGGCATAGTTACCCACAACAGTGATGTCTGTTTACAGGTGCAAAGTACAGAATTTCAGATTGAATTCACAATAATAATAGATAATCAAACTGCAATACTGGCAAAACAAATGTCGGGTCACCCTCCAGTTATCCGTGAGACACAAAAATATGAACATTTTGTATGAGTACAGGTTTGGTTGTGTTAATTCTTTTTCTGAGAGACACCTAAAGATTGGTATTTGGGGTGATCTAGACATTAGACATCCACATCTAGTGCTGTTTAATAGGTTTGAAAAAGGTCCACTCCCACCACTTCCGAGACTGGCAACCCTAATCCTAAATACCAATCATCAAAAGCAGGGTCATCTTTAAACATCCATAGATTTAGTGTTTTGATTATTTCTTGCACAGCCCATTTAAGCTGCCAAAATACATCATATCACATCGACAGAAACTACACTCATCAGTCACTTCCCTCTGGAGTATATGTATCTTTGCACATTTCCAAAACATATGTAAATGGGTGACTTTTAGTAGACCTGGGAACAAGCTATGTCAATCAGTATAGCAGCTTAGAATAGTAATAGTAGAATTGTAGTTTTTTTTTTTTTGAAAATTTGTGAAAAGAGCTTGCATTAGGCAGCCTTTAAACAGGTCAGGCTACCCGCCCCCTCTTTTCTTTGCTGCTTTCCCTATTTTCATGCTAATTAGCAAATTAATTTCTTGCTCGTAGTTTAACCTTTTTTTCCTGATGCTTTTCAACAGTTTGTACTCTGAGTGTTGCGTTTAGCAGTTTCAAAAGCAGGTCAGCCTGCCAGCTGCCACTGCGCCACTCTGTTAGTTAAACTATTTTCATGCTAATTAGAGCTTGGTGTTAATTATCTGGAGCTGTGTTTTAACTGTTTAAAGTCATTAAGCACCCACAGGAGGAGGACAAGTCTCTCTAAAGACGCTGTGTTTTGGGCCAAAACCACAGACCTTAATGTGCAACAAAAGGCAACATTAATGGCCCCCAGTCTGCAGGCAGAGGCATAATTGCTCTCCATTCCCTCTGTGGCTCCTTTTGTTTCCTGGTGCCTGCATTTCAAAAGTTAAATAAAGCAACATGGGTATCTTTGCTGTAATTGTGGCTAATTTGCTTACCATAACATGGCAGAGACAAAAGACGTGTTCCTTAACAAGACACCCTCGTGTGCTCGGGTTATACCGTCTGCATGGAGTCTTCTTTTGCCACGGCTGTGTAAGAGCAGCAGAATGAATCAGCACAGGGTTGAGAATCTGAAGAGTGAACTAGAAAGCTAAAAACACATATTGAGTGATTACAAAAAATAATAATCCCAAATTCTTTTAAAATTGATATTTTGTCACCTTTGACTTCCAAAGTTGCTTTGCTGATAAAACAAAAGTTGAAATGTGTGTGAATATCTCTTTTTACAATGTCTATACACGCACACACACACACGTTACTAACTGTGTTTACAAGGTACAAATAAGAGCAATGCTTGGGTAAAATATTGGGCCACTGGACCAATCACCCCTCAAAAGGGTATTCAGAGGCATCACATGAGCAATTCTTTGATCTTGATGAAGTCCTGTCCAGCCCCTGTTTGTTGTTTTTGTGTACACCTGGACAAGTTGTTATTAGCCACTGAAATCTGACAAAAAAGACACTTCTGCCATAAACCTTAATTTCCACACTGTCATTTGTTCCGTCAGGTAACGTCTCTGGGTGTGGCCACATTCAGTCTCTGTGCTCTGAGCATCGATCGTTTCCACGCGGCCACCGGCCCGGGGCCCCTTCAAATGCCGAAGGTGGAGCCGTGCCAGTCCATCCTCTCCAAGCTGTCCGTCATCTGGTTGGGCTCCATGGTGCTGGCTGCCCCTGAGCTGCTCCTGTGGCAGCTCCTCCAGGAAGCTGTCAGCCTGCCAACGGCCTCAGCTGACCTGCAGCACAGCCAGTCGAGGGGCTCGCTGATGACGGTGTTCAGAGCCCGGACAGATACGTTTAAGGTGGATTTCTGCGTCCGGGAGCCGTCCATGAAGCTCCCAGACAGCATTTATTCCCTGGTGCTGACCTATCACGAGGCCCGCATGTGGTGGATCTTTGGGTGCTACATCTGTTTGCCTCTGCTCTTTACTCTGGCCTGCGACTTGGTGACCAGGCAAGTGTTGGCCCAGCGGCTGCTGCAGAAACCCGAGGGGAACAAGGTGACGAGCAGATGCTCCTCCTCCTCTTCGTCTTCGTCGTCGACGAAGAAAAAGCAGCCTGGGAGGGAGCAGCGGCTGCGTTCCACTGTGATGGGGCTCACCGTCCTGTATGTCACATGCAACCTGCCGGAAAGCATTTGTAACATCACGCTGGCATACATCTCTATCCCGGTGTCTGCTGTGTTCCCGGCTCTCCTTCTGCCGGTGCTGGGTTTGATCGGACAGTTCCTGTTGTTTGCGCGATGCTCTGCGACACCGGTGTTGCTGCTGTGCCTGTGTCACTCCCTGGGCCAGGCGTTCATGGACTGCTGCTGCTGCTGCTGTGAGGAATGCCTGCCCGACAGCCACTCCTCCTCTTCCTCAGCATCAGCCGCCGCCACCTCCACCCTCTCCTCGCCCACGTCGCCCTCTCCGTCCTCCCTGTCTCCGTCCAGCAAAGAGGAGACGTTGAAAAGTTTGTTGGGGACTGAACCAGCCGTCCATGACCGGGCCAGAGATTCTTCAGCAGCCTTCGGAACGCCCTGCTGAGGCCAACAACTGCCTTACATTCAACTTTAAGGATTGTTTGTTCTTATTTTTATAGTTTTGTCCATCAGTTCTATCGGCAACATAACATGGTCACCAGCAAATTAATAGCTGAGATCCGGGAAAAAAATAAGTCTGACAGGACCAATGAAAACCATTTTTTTAAGATAGTATATATTAATTGATGAATTTCAGCCTGTCAGATTACTATTTCGAAAATGTTAATCACTATCTCTTGATCTCAGTGACATTATTTGATAAATAAAGGTAAATTAAATTGTTTCCTCTGATCTCTGCAATTAAGTTAGGGAGCACAATGTTATCATGGGTGATTTGAATTATGTACAAAACTACCAAAATAAAACCCAAGCTATAATAAAGTGGCAAAAAATCCCTTAATTTCAGTCTGTATGAACTAATGGTATAGAGCCACTCTTGTTTCAGCAGTTTCTCTGACTAATATTAGATATTTGTTTACAATATAGGGTGTGCTCTTTTGAAAGGGATTTAGTTTGATTTAATTATTTTCTTTAAGGGCTCAATTGTTTTTTATTGTACATTTTACAGGTTTTAGTTATTACCGGTAATAATCGTTGAAGACTCATTCAGGATTTTAGTGTTACCTGCTCTACCTGTACCTGTACTGTATGAGAGATACAGTAATGTTGAATAATTTGAGTTTTGGAGATTTTAGAATGATTTTATAATAAAAAGTGAAGACATACTGAGATTTTTTCCAGTAGACTGACAAACTGCTGTTTTTTAATGATTATAATTATTATTGTGATTTTGCTGTTGCTGCTCATACATGGCTCATGTATGCCTCACTCACACCGTGTCCACAAGTGATGTGTAAAAGTAAGTCTCCTCTCCAGGCATGTGAAAAACATGTAGTTAGATATTTGACATGTGACCTGTGTAGACAGTAGTTTAAAATGTGTTGAGCGATCAATCACAATTTTTTGTGACATTTATTATTATTATTTTGTTAGGGTTGGTTTTGTTTATACATTCTTCAAGATAAACTGTTTTGCATTTCCTTTTATTAATTCTCTGTGTTTATTGATGTATTTTTTACGCTTATTAACTTATCCAATTTATGGATGCTTTTTTATACAGGGACTTCCACTAAGTCCACTAATATCTGCAATAGAAACTGTCTGAGTTACACCTTTCATCTGTTCAGTATATATTTTTTAAATCAATTTCATGTATGAATGCATTTATGTGAGAATCTTACATTTGGATCAAAGGCCTCCTAACATTTTGTATTTTCTTATTCTCAACAAATCCTGTCGAAGGACCAACAACGTTGAGCAATGAATGAACACTCAAGGGTATAGTCTGTGTTTTCAAAACATGATATATCTTATTCCTCTGTACCATATCAGCTCAATTGTCCAAAACTATTAAAAACACATCAGTGAGTTACACTGTTGCACTGAAACATGTACTGCTTTATCATTTGTTGCAAGAAATGGCCACTCCAGCATCAATTGTGTATTGTTCTACGAGTAAAAACAGTTCCCACTAAAAGCACTATTTAGACCCATTTGTAGTAAGGTTCACTGCAGTCGAAAAATAAGAAAGCAATTCAAAAAAACGAAACAATATTTTTGTGAGGTGTTTTATAAATGATATACAGTATATACACATTTCTGAGCAAAGCATTAATCATGTAAAGAAAGGGATTAATCCATACACACCTTAAGCTCTCTTTCAAATGTTTTCATATTTTTTCTGAAACAATTCTAATCAGTATTTGATTTTGATGTGTGGAAGTTTCCTGTTCGTGGGGAGTATTTAATCCTAAAAATCCTTTGTTCAGAAAAAAAATCTTCCAGGGATCTATATGTGAATCAGTTAAAGAGAGAGAGGAAGGGATGCTATGCAGCAGTGCTCTCAACACCCACTGCATGAGAAGGCTGTTCATGCCTGTCTGTGACACTCCGTTTTGTTATTATTCAATTATTGAAGGTCACAGCTTCACAATAACTGTTGGCCTTTGAGTTCTCCAGTCATTATGAACACAGTCGCTCTGTGAGCAGTTGCTGGGGGGAGCAGACAAGAATTCTTCTCTTAACCAAATATTTTCAGGCCTGTTTAACCCCCCCACCCATTTTTCTATCTAAAAAAAAATGTGTTAGGCTTGTATAAAGAACGTATAGTGTAGTGTGTATGTAAATCCAAAACAACTTCTGCAGCTGCTTGATCGTGGAAAGGAAACTGAAGGCAAACAGACAAGAGATCTTCACAATGTACTGAGAGCTTCCAGTAAATTTAACAAGACAGTGTCTCAAGTTAATTTACTGTTGATCTTCATCGTCAGTCTGCTCTCAGAGTGGACCAATAACTGACGTGAAAAACACTGTCTCATGCTCCCGTTTAGGGACGTGCATCCAAAGACTCCCAGTGATGAATGCAGTTGTGTCTATATATAGACATGTTTACATAAGCGAGGGACCCCGCAGTTTGTTTATTTATTGAATAATAATGGTACGAATGGAGTCTTCAAATTCAAAACCCAACCACAACCTCATCCTGGGCACAACATCTCGGAGAGCTATTTGGTTTTTGATGTACTAAATCTCGTTTAGTTTAGTTAATTTAAGACTGACTGCACATTATTCTTCCTTAAAATGGCTTATGAATATGAGTTCAGTCTTCATTTCCCAGAATAAAAATGACAGATATCTTTGAATAAGTCAAATGAAAACAACCAGACCAACACTGCACACTGAATGGAGGTGGACATTCTATTTCAATCACAGACTCAAATTCTTAGGCTGTTGATTTCAGTGAAGTGGTTATTCAATTAGATTAGGGTGTAGATGGTTGAAATACAGGGAGTAGATGCTATTTTAAGTTAGCTCGGGTCCCTTCACATTATACCATCAGTACCGTCAGTTACATTTTCAGTGACCAGCGCTGTAAGTAGAGTCTGGGCTACTCTGAGCTGAAATATTTGTCCTCCCACGTCGCTGTGCCTGGGCAAAGAGAAAGAGGAGGGGCAGCTTCAATAAGACCAGTATTGTTCAGATGTCCCCCACTCTGGCTCAGAGAGAGAGACACTTGAACAAAGCTGCATATCAATTGCCATCCACCAAGGGAGTTGCTAAGCTACACAACACCCACCGCCTCCCACCAGCTGCCCCAGTCACTGAACAGAGAGAAGAAAGAGGGCTGAGATGCAGGGGAGGAGAAACTCCAGCGGCCCACCCTGATAAGCCAAAACCCAAACTTTTCTTTTCTTGGTTGCCTTGACAACCAGCTGAGACGCAGCAGCATGGTGGTCTGAAGTTATCAATATGGTCTAAAACCAACATGGCCCTGGATTTGAACCTGTTTGGGGCCTGTGTGTGTTCATATGGGTTCTCAGGTGCTTCACCAGTTTCCATCCGAGGCGATCGGACATGCTTGGTTTAAAGCAAAACAGACCCTGCCTAAGATCATCAGCAGTGATGTGATTACCTTTATCAGTTCCTAAATATATGTCCATAAAGAATATTCAGAATTATTATCATGATTAATTATCTGCCAGAGAGTATGAATTCTTAGTATTCAAGAAATAAATCAATTTAGAAGCTGTGTTTGCTACAGTCTCATGTTATGGGAAGTTTTTAGCCTCACTGTTTTTAAGTTATCAAATGTTCTTTTAAAGCCTGATTTAGGTGTAATGCTTAAAAATGTTTATTTTGTCTTTACCCAGCAACAGGTTCACAACCTCAAATAAAAAAAAGGAGTCCTCAATGAGTGAAGATGATTCTCTCTATATTTACTGCAGGACTGAACCTGTAGCAGACACAACCTCAATGCGCATCCACAACACTTTTTGACACTTTACTTTACACTTTACGGTAAAACCATCACGTGACACCCACGTGTCCTTGTAACCATAATGTAAGCCAGGGACATTAAAACAGCCGCCAAATGGGTTATCCAATATCATTATGGCCGCAGCTGGTGCGAAAAATGCTTCAGCTCTGCTTCTAACTTAAATAAACATCTACAGGTAAGAAGACACATCGCTAACGTTTGCTGAAATACACAGAATCCAGTGAGCTAAAGCTACGGGTTCGGTAGCTTGCTAACATGCCAATACCGTTACTACTAAAATCAATGGTAAAGTAATTACTTGGCAAGAAAGGCAAATCGGATAGTGGCTAAACCCATTGACAGTGATGATCAATATAGCATATATTTCCCAAACTTATGCTTTGAACTATTTAAGGTTAAAATTACATAATCCACAGCAGTGTTGTTTATCTTTCTGTGTAGAACTTCTACTGTATGTGATTCATTGTAAATGGGTTGAAGCAAAGAAAACACTGGCAATGGCCTCATAACAACAGCTCATGAAATTAAAATACCGTATTTTGAATTATGACTGACAGATGATAGACTTTTCAAAACTGGTATGTATTGTATTATTTCAGTACTGGCCTTCATGTATTTTGGCCTGAGCTGTAATGATGTCCAGGCCCTGTTCTGTGTGCTGTGATGGTTGTTTTATGATCCTTGTCTTGCACTGCGTCTGATCGCAGCAGGCTCAGGAAATACACAGCAAGATATCTGTTTCCTGTAACCATAACCACGACGACAGCTCAGTGGTAATCAGCAATGTTAACTGAGTCTTGTTCTTGTGTTGACCTGATGCGGAGCCAGCAAGTCAAGTCAGCGAGTCATCATCTCAATGAGTGGTCGCTGAGAACCTCTATGGCACCAAGATAGTTTGTCACATATCATTATAATATATTTTCTGTGATTTCTATTAATGTCCTCAAACTGGGTGTTGAGAGAGGTGGGAGAATCGTGCCTTGTGAATCAACTGGGAGTAGAGGGGACAAAGTGAGCGGGGCTTGAGCATCTACATTAACCTGCTTAACCCTCTCTCCTCCACCTCCCAATGTGCACCACTA
Organism: Colistium nudipinnis; assembly: GCA_016785305.1. NCBI lineage: Eukaryota > Metazoa > Chordata > Actinopteri > Pleuronectiformes > Rhombosoleidae > Colistium > Colistium nudipinnis. The sequence goes on from JAFBJU010001289.1 coordinate 1,140,329, forward strand.
ACCGCATGGGAGGCAGGTAGGATTGCAGAAGGAACCTTAACAGCAGGGTCCGGCCCCAGGTGACCCAGTGAAATTCAATTAATTCAAATACAGAGCCCACCTGGCCCGATGAGGATTGAGCTTTATTCCTGTCCAAAAAAGGAATGGGTGCTTTCTTCCTCCAGCCAGGCTTTGTCTGTCCCTGCTTGACCCTGTGGTCCTGCGGGGTATGTTTGGCTTTAATCCGCTCGTCAGGAACGGTGCATCCGGATGCCTTCATGCTCTTTGTCAACAGAAAACACAGGAGGTCCCATTTTTTTCATGCCACTATGAGATGGCAGGCGATGGAAGCTGACTAGAGTCCCAGTGGCAGACTGCGGGGTGGCCTGCCCAGACCACTTCCTCGTTGAGCTCTTTAAGACGACATGGGAAATATCATTGAAGCCTACAAATTCACTCGGGGGGTCCCTTTAAATCAAGAACAAACAATGCTTTCATTGAATTGACAGCACTCAGAGAAAACAAGCCAGAATCTTTGTGGTATTTCAAGAAAAAGCACCAAACATAGGTTTAACTCAAATTAAATGTTTTAATTTGTTTATTATTTTTAAAGTTGTGCCAGAGATCACAAAAATCCATAGCAATACCTTTTTTGGAGGTGTTTATTGTCAAAAGGTGAGGAAAAAAAACGTTTTTGGTGGTGAATTACTCCTTAACGTACCATTTACCATTCTCTTGTTACACTTAATATCTTAATCGCATGGATATCACGTGAAACAAGTTTTTAATGAAGTTTCTCTAAAATACAACCTTTTGTGTGAAGCTGCATATATGTGTGCTGGTCCTGTGTCCAGAATGTGATGTCAAGTAATACCGGTCTTGGCCATATGAGGGCAGTGCTGCTCCGTGTCAGAGGAACAAACATATCTGGCTCCAAGGAGTCAGGGATAGATGATGATCATATAGGCCTCATGTGTGTCCACGTGCATTAAAAGGACAGACATACTACTTATTAGTCTTTTCATTTTATTTAAAAGAAAAACAAAGAATCATAAAAGCATAAGATTACAAATACTTCAGCTATACTATATTTTGCAAGGACTTTGAATACATACTACGAAAATAAATATTTCCACCATTTGACATTTTTCTTTTTCTTTTTGTCTTGTTTCAAGCTACTTCTGACACATTTCCTGAAACAAGCCCTTTTCTTGGACCTGATGTAAAAATTCTGACAGTATGCTTTTATTTTTTTCTTCCTTGCATAATGTAACTTTGAAGAAAGGCAACATTTGTAAAGATGGACAAGTTTATAATGAATCATCTGTTGCAAGATTATTTGGTATTCCTGCAATAGTCATTCAGTGCCCTCAATAAATCCTCCCTTTATGATCTTTAGGATGTTCATTCAACTTTATGCAATCTTTTTGGGGCTGTGGCTTGTATGTGTGTTCTGACAGTTGTTTCCATACTTTTTTTATTTATATTATTGACTAATTACAGTTCAACAGTAGCTCCAACTACATCCTTCTCCTGATGCAGGAAGACTAACAAGTTTTTTTTACTTTTTACTTTACTCTCCTTTAACAACAAAATCAGCAGTTTGCTGCCGGCCTGATCCTCGTTATGAGGCAACATTTTATTGCAGAACATTACTGCTGTGGATTTTCCATCCGGCCGCCCTAAACACTGTTCAGTTTTCTTCTGTGTATGCATGCCTGTTGGGTCTGAAGGCTGGATGTTTATACAGGAGGCCTACGGCTTCCTAACAAAGACCCGCTCACAACGTCCATATTTAGACTGTTAGCAGGTCCAACAGCTCCATTTGTTTATGACAGCGAGACAAAAGACACAACCCAGCATTTTCTACCCGCATATGGTGTTGATGTGTGTGTGTGTGTGTGTGTGTGTGGGGGGCGCGAATAGGGGGGTGCCATGATTCATATTTACGACTAAGAAGATAAAACTGTTTTATGATTAATATTAGAATGTTGTTTTAGTGTCAGTCTTGGTCAAGCCTCCACTGGCTGGCTGTAGACACATACACACTTTTCACATGTGACAAGAACAAGCGCATGTTTGCTATTTACTAAGATTTTTCATCCTTGGGTGATTCAAATTGAGTGGTGCATCAGTGCAAGGTTACCTTTTCTCATTAAATGATGGTGTTTTGGAATGATCATTTCAATAGTCCTTATTTGGATCATTTAGGGTCTTTCTTTTTTGTGTCATAATATCCCACATGAACCAAGTGTCAGAGATGCTGCAGCTGAACAAGCTGCCGAACAAGTTGTCCAGCGGGTCTGATCAGTGAGCCAAATTTACAATCCCTAAGCTTCCATTGTTTTTACAAAACCAACATCCACCATCCATTCACCCTGCATTGTGTCTTTGCCCAAGGCCTACTCCAGGCCAATTGAAGGGGCGGCTTAACTCACAGTTTTGCAATTCTTTAGTTAATACAGCACTAACTCTTAGATGGTGGACAAGTGGGGGGGAGAGGAGGATGAGGAGGATGATGATGATATTTGGTCTCGCTACTGATATAAGCTAAGCTACTTGCAGAATATTTCACCCGCCCCTGAATCATATTAATGCAATGCACTGCTGCCCACAGGTACATGTGTGTATGTGAAGTATAATTGACCATGTTGTGTTTTTTTGATTTGCAGGAAGGAAACGGAGCTGCTGCTCTAATTCATTGTCCAAACCTCCGCACACCAGAGACTCTCTCTGTCTTTCTGTCTGTCGTTCAGTCACCCCGTCCGTCCCTCTACCTTTCTGTTTGAAGCCGAGCTGTATTTAATTCCCAGTTTCCCTCCCCCTCAGAGACTCAACACTCCATCCCATCCTGTCCTGTCCCTTTGTTTCTTTCTCTTCCTCCTACACCTTCTCCCCCTCTTTCATTCTATCTCTCATCATCCGCTGCCTTCAGCTAACCAGCCTCCCAGCAGAGAATTATGAATAGAATTCAAATCAGTTGAGCTTTACTGTCTCCCACCCCCTCGCCCCCCCATCTCTCTCTGCCTCTGCTGTCTAACTTTCTCCAACTGTTTCGTATTGATTATAGATGTGACCTCACACCCACACCACTCAGCCTCCCATACATTAACTCTTTCCTTGTCTTTCTGTCCTGTCTACTGTTGGCTTCTCACCGAGCCTTGGCACCTGGCCAGTGCTTCACTGTTCACACCACCACCATGACTAAATGTGGTGACTAAAAGCTGAAACGTTGGTAAAGTATTTTGATGCTCACTGTCAATTGCTTCCAGAATATTCTTGAAAAACGTATTCATACATTAATCAATTGTTATCCTTAGTATTTTGATAAAAACATAATCCAGCCATGTATACAATATAGTTACATTTAAACATCCGTTCTCAAAAAGAAAATAGATCCATGCATTTATTAACCTTTGGACTCAACTACAGTAATTCCTTATTATCACGAAGTTCAGATAAGTCTGTGAAAAGTCTACAGTTGATCAAAAGTGCCGAGAGGAAGGAGTTCATATCACTCCTGTTTTAGTGTAAAAACAGGAGAAACCATAGAATCCTTCTCCCTTACAAAGTGCGTAATGATCAGGCCCCATAGTATCTCAGAGAGCTGACAGATCCTTACTATCCCAATAGATCACTCACTTACATGTTCCTAGAGTTTCTAAAAGTACAATGGGAGGCAGAGAGTGAGTTGGCCTGCCAGCCAGTCTGTTCAAGTCAATTCCTCAGTCAAGGTTATCTAAATGATTAGTACAAATAGGATCTCTGAGGGAAATTTTACATTCAGTTATTTCCAAATTGTGTTTCTTTAGCGTCTTGAGAATATCAAAGATTGTATTTATTTTTTGTTTTTTTGTTTTTTACAATTCTCTGACTTGTTTCTTCTGAACCTTTGCTCACAGCCTTTCACTTTTGACCTGTTATAGCTGGTGGTTGAATGCTCCCACAGCTATCTTTTCCATGTCAGGTCTGATGGCGTAATACTGAGCTGACGAGACGTTTGAGCCAAATCAGGTGCTTTTATACCACAATCAGACGGAAAAAGGATGAATGTTTCCAAGTGGAAGCAGATCTGCTAGATTTACAAGAGCAGCCACCAGTTAATCAGTGTCACAGCGTGAGCACCGTGACTGCAGTACAGGGCTGGTTATATAATGTATGACTGTGGGATTCCCAGCCACTCTTCCTCCTCCACCAAGCAGTCTGCGGCGAGGAGGGAGGGAGGGAAGGGGGGGGGGGGGGGCCGGCAGAATGGATGGCAGCTGAAGGGGGGGGGGGGGGGGGGGGGGGGGGGGGGGGCGCCGGCAGAATGGATGGCAGCTGAAGGACGAGGGTATCGATGTTTGTTATTGTGATCATGAGTGTGAAGGGCTCAGGTTGGCCGCCAGCTCCTCCACTCTTCAATAATCCAATAATTACAGACAGCGTATTAACGGGGGATCCCTCTGCAGCTGAAGGCAGGCTGAGTGCAAGTCACGTCCCCGCTGCTCTGTGTTTGCGCCGAGTCCGTGCGGAAATGTCCCATGCACAGGCAGATACAGTGTCTCTAACCTCTGTCTAGGAAGAGTGTCCCCATTCCTCTGGAAAGCCACTGAACGCACAAACTGTTAAACTGGGACTGCGTCCACAGTGGATACTGGTTCTCCGTGTAGAAATGAACAGCCAGTGCTTCCTCCAGACCAGAGGCGTCACAACGGTGCAGGCTAACTAGCCAATTGCCTAGGGCCCCGGGCTAGAAGGGGGCCAACAGCAACGGCAACCCGAAAGCCCGTTAAATGACTTGCCGTGAGGGGGCACTGCAATGACACGTTCAGGAACCCCCTTATAGTGGGGCCCCATGGTACTTGCGCTCTGTCAAAAGCTTATTTTTTTTTATGTATATATTTTTTGCTTGCCCCCCAGACTGCCTTGAAACGTCCCTGCTAAAGCCCCGCAACACATTGTGTGAGCGTTCGTACGCAATGGTTTAACCTTGTCTTCCTGACCTACAGGTGGCAGCAGTGATGTGGAGGAACACAGCCGCATGAGAGCCGGAGCCAGGGGCGAAAACAGCCGCTTGCACAGTGTCAGGGATGTAAACAAGTTTTTTTTTTTTTACGAGGCGAGACTGCTCTTCTTAAAGAGTTCAATGAGTACTTACAAGCATTTGCCGCAGCAGGATCGTACAAATGAGATTTGGTCAAAAATAATCTACACTATGTGTGTTGGTGGTGATGAAAAAAACACAACACCTGGTGCAAGGTTGTGGCTCGTTGATGGGGTTTTGAATCGTTTTTATAGCACAGCAAGTAAGATATATCAGACACTTGCGCTTATTGTTGTCAAATGGAACAACAAATAATATAACAAGGCATTTTTTTGAGGCACACAATTGTGTCATAGTACGGTTTGGACATGTTGCTGGGATGATTGTATGGATATAAACATACATACTGCATGCTTCATGCCAGCCTCTCGGAAACAGCCGGTTGGGTCTCATATGCATGGCTATAAGAGCCAAACCTTACATTACTTCTACATAATTCACACAATGACATACGGTTCTACTCCCAAGGCAGTTTAAAAAAAGACGTCATCTTCTCCAGCTGATCTTCACTGTGAGGCCAAAATACGACCCACAACATCTGACTGTGCAAATCTGTACGGTGCAGGTTTTTTCCTCATTGGTTCCCCCTCAGCATTTTTTTTCTGCCATACATACTGTATACATAGATGGATTAAATTCAGCAAAACTCGCCCCCTTTTCCTTATATGATGTTCCGCAACTACCACTTTTATCATTTTCCGTATAAACATTGTTTTAAGACCAACCGTAAACCTATGAAAGCATATACACAAATGTCTTTTCTCATGCAGTGTAGTTTGTATAGTAAAATGCGATTTATAGATTTGATATTTCTTACTCACTTATGCCCTTTGAAGGCCCAGCATTTTGGATGGTTTAGGGTGAACCGGCTCTTTATAAAGATTAATATACAATAGCACTCAGGAAGGGCTGTAAGACACTTAAGAAAAGAGATATTATCGCAAAGCTCAAGCCCCTCCCCTACCTTCTTGTGCATCAGTTTGACCTCCTTCCCCTCTTCCTCCACTCTTCCTCCCTTATGACCTGTTTCCTCCAATCCCTCTTTCTCCCTCCTTCTCTGACCTGCTGACTAATGTCCCAGCTTGGGTTTTACTGGTCCATGGACACACCATAAACTCTGGATTTACAGCCTCCTCTCGCCTCCTCCCTCCTTGCCATTTGTCTCTGTGTGAATAGATGTCAGGGGCTGATTGAATATGTACAGCAGCCTCTGCTCAGAAAAACAAGTCAACTGAAAATGGATTCTGTGTGTCTAGAAAGGGAAGTGCTCAGATATACATGTGTGTATATACATATATGTATACACACACCGTATGTATATATTTTTGACCAACCTCATTTCTATAGATGATCAATGGCGTTTAGCCTCCAAATGTTCCAACCCCAATCTCATTAGCCATCCGAACCATCCCTGCATTTATTCACCCATTCGTCAGTCCACCCATCAATTCAGCAATCCTCCCAGTTACCACCCATGCATTGACCTATTGATCCGGCATTCTATTATCCTTACAGTATATAAGAATACCAATAGTACTACTGTACACCGCTACAGGACTGCAGAAGACACTCACAAGACCCCATCCACGGAATTCAGACGTATTTATATTGCTGGATATTACAAATCACAAGTGAGCTGTCAGGGACTTTACAGTTTGTGCTGTTGTACAGCATATAGCGCTGTCTATCGTTCAGGCTTCAATATGGAATGTCCTTGTAATGTCATATGGAAGAAAACAATATTTTATATAAATATTCAGAAAGAAACTATTTGATAATGAATTTGATCTACGCAGATGTTCAGCTGCACTACACAGCTAAACTGGACTCCTTTTAAAGATACATTCGCTGGTTTGGTTGCAGTGTTCCCAAATCTCTGAATGTCCACCAAGCTTTCTAATCAAATATTCAGATTGAATACACACTTTGAAACAAAGGCCTGTCTGAACAACTCTCGATCTAAAGTCAGACACACAAACAGCAGCTGATGGACACAATGCACAAGTGCTTCTCTCGTGGGAGCTGTTTCCTCTCCTCACCATGAATCAATGTGGATTATAGGAGCTGAGCCCTGACACATGCGGCAGTATGCGGCAGCATGCAGCGCTGATTGCATGACTGTGTGCTCTAACACGGGACTGTGTGCGTGCGTGCGTGTGCGCGTGTGTGACGGGTGCAGTACTTATTTATGTGTCCATTGCGGCATTTAGCTTCAGCAAAGTGCTGCAGTCACATTTTAGCCCACTATCCCACCAAACACACCTACCCACCCACCCACACACACAGGGGAGAGGGATTTCCCCCTGCTGCCCACTACGTTACGTGTCGTTAAGCACAATGTGGTCTAAAAGACCAACAACTATCATTTCTGTTTTATTATTTGTATTTTTTTTTAAGTTTTAGGCCTTTTCAGCTTTTTAACCGTTGATACAATTTCTTCCCATCAAGAGCAGAACTATTGAATCGGGTTTGGTGTCTTGAGATGTACAGTATAACATTACAATATTCAAATACACTTGGATATTCACATATATTCAAACCCCTTCATATATGCTCTACATACATATACACATTAGAAGGGGGAGAGAGAGAGTGGGGAGTGATGGAGAGGGAGAGAGAGAGAAGTGACATGGGGGGAGGGATGCACATGTCCGGCTGCTGGAGGAGTTATGGCTGCCAGTCAGCATTTCATTGCAGACTATATTCAATGGGTATAGAAGGTACCCCACTTACCCCCGCCACGCCCCACCCCCCCACACGCATTGCACGTACATACACACACAAACACACACGCACACACATTTCCAAGACGTAGATGATAAATATTTCTCTCGGAGCTCAACTCTTCTTTTGTGTTTGGAGATAAGCCTGAAAAAATGTGTATCAGGAAGCATCAGTCTGTGTGAATGTTTGTGCGAATTAAGCTTTGTTCACCTTAGCGCTGCACTGTGATTTCTAACGATACCAATATCATCGCAGCCACCGAAGCGTCACCAATTTAACCGGTGACCTTGCATCTGTTCCGTGCCACTCCTCCCCCGGTGGTTGTAAAAAAAAAAGAGCCATAGCTCATTCGTCTCGCTAGGGTCAATTTTGACGTGAAGGTAATGACTTCTTCTTCAGGTTGTGTCCTCAGATTTAAAGCTTTTATTTGCCTTCTATGTTCGTTCCCCTGCCACTCTTAATGTCTGCTTCAGGAGGGAATTGTGTCAGCATGCTCCTCTCCATGAATTCTTATTTTGGGATAACAGATGTGGAAAGTAACAATGACTTTGAGATAAAAATCTGATCTTTAGAATGTACACTGAAAATATCTTTCTCTCTTCTGATGAGTGAGCAAGCGGATGTGATTATTCTCGTTATTTATGTGCGATTGGTTTGGGCTACCTTGAAGGTTGCTTTCTGTCCTGCACAGTCTGTCCTTCTCTCTTTATCTTTGCATTTTGTCTCTCTCTCTCCGGAAAACATTTATTGCTGGTCATTTATTATTTAACAGCCCCAGCATTTAATTATAAATGACTGTGTCCCTTTGAGAGTGCTAATGAATCCCCTCTCGCACAGCATCTTCCCACCGGCTAACTTTATAATGCTGTCAGTCAAACTTTTTGCCCACCCGCCTACAGAGACGACTCGTTAAAAACAAAAAAAATATTTTATACTAAATTTAACAAGGTAAGATTTAACCTTGAATTATTATTTATGACAGAACACTTCAATTAATAAAAGAAGCTTAGCCTTTTTCTCAAAATATGAGGAAATGCAATGGATATGAAGCTAAAAATAATAAATACATTTATGGCTAGCATTGAAGTTAAATAAAAATCATTTAATAAGGATTTACTGTATTGCTGTTGAATGGAATCAGTGTAATTATCCAAATTAGTTTCAATATTTAAATAAAAAAAACTGTAATATACAGTATAATTTGGGCCTCATTAGCAGCCATCAAAGTCTCCTCTCTGATGCAACTTTGTGATTCAGTGTGATTTCACATGAAAAATGAAACTTTCATACATCTGAGAAATAATGGCATCAGAATAAGTTGGCTGGCAAGGCACTTGTGATTTTTTCTTATGCTCTTTTATTGCTTTTTCCCCTCATTCCTCCCTCCTCAACTCCTCTCTCCCTCAGCTTCCTTGATCTCTCCTTAGTCTCTCTTTTCCTTCATCCAGAGAGAATCATTAAAGCTCAGATATGGTCGTTGGGGTACATCAGAGAGAAGCAATACCCCCATGTACGGCTGCTTCACCTCCTCTTTTCAACATTTTCTAATCTCATTTACATTTGACATTTACAGTCTGTCTTCATCCTCCATCACGGAGAGGCTCTGCACCGTCACACTTTCCACAGATGTGTGGTGCAGGTTCATGAATGTAACAAAACCTGCCTTTTGTTTTTTCACTCTGACAACAAAGTATTTTTCCCAGATTTCTAGACTAATATATAAAAAACAACTTCTACATTAGCCTCATCCATCCAATATGAGTCCAGGTCCACATGACTGAGATTTATTCAACAGGACCAGGCGCATGCATAGTTTTATAAATGTGACAAAATGAATGAGTATGCATATTGCATTTACATGATTTTACTTGTGCGTCTGTAAAGAGAACGACTCATCTTGCCCCCGACTTTCGTGGACAAACATAAATGCCTTATTTCCATCATGTTTTCTGTATGTTTTTCACAGTTTGTCACCAGGCTGGTTCTTAAAATTACATCCACTGGTTACATCATCTGCCTCCGCAGTGGTTTGATGGGACACAACTCGAGACTTAGCACCACCAGCTGTTAATCTCCATATAGCCATTTTGCAGTGGATGAAATTATGCAAAAACGTATTACAATTTTTTTTACTGATTTCCTTGAGTCATTTAACATTAGAGCTTAATTTGGATGGAAACTTGTATTGTAGGAGAAGAAAAGGGAGTGGGTGGATACGGGTTCATGTTCAGGTAACCCCGGGTCAACCCTTATCCTAAAATCTCTTGTCATGTCTTCTTGTCATTATTATCATCTACCATTCTTACTTCCAGTTTTAGCTGAACTTCTCTCCTTTTTCACATTCTTATTCTACTTTCTGCTGTCATCTACCTCTCTCTCTTGCTTCATCACTGTCTTTCTCGGTCTCTTGCTCAGGCCTGCTCCCTGGTTCTCCTGTGCCTCCCTCTCTCTGACAGCTAATCAATAAGCAGGCAGCCATGGGGGAAGAGGCTTTGGCTGCATAGATTTTCAATGGGACTGTCAACCCGGTGATGGGGAGTGTGTGGAGGTTAGTGCCCGAACGTGCTACAGAGTACAAAATGTACCAGTGTGTGTGTGTGTGCCCATTTGCACTCATAACATGCACGAACTTCAGAGGTGTATGTGTGATAATAATATTCTATTAATGTTCTAACACCGGCATGGTGATGTGTCTTATACGCAGCGTGTGTGTTAGATTAAATGTATTAACCTTCTTTGTGTTTGAAGGAAACAAACATGTTGGTTATAATCAGACCTGGGAATTGAAGTGATCTCTGTCTGTATTAAACCAAATACAATATCTAAAAACGAAACAAATCAAGACCTCTTCAACTCATTGTCAAATAAAGGCTATGAATTGTGAATTGTAGGAGAGAAGTAATAACTGTAGCGCTCACATGGTTGATCGCATGTTAACTCAGGTCAGAAATGAACCAGTCAGAGATTTCAAACGTGTTATTGAGTGCTAAAGCGAGCTCACACTTTGTCATGATCCTACTGTGTAAAATAGGCACCAGGATGGTAAATTTAGACCAAAAAAAATGCTGGACAGTTGCCACCTTGGCTACATCTAGTGGAATGGGATGACCTGTGTTATTATTCACCCCGCCCAAGGTGGACCTGTGCCTACCCTCCCTTTGATTGGCTTACCTTGTTATTCTCCGCCTAACCTTGACCAATTGGAGGGACCAACAACATTCAAACTTATGAAAATTTTGGCAGAAGCAGTAGAAAAATATGCATAACCACACCAAAGTCACTAGGATGCTTTGCATATTTTCTCAGTGCACGGTTCCATTATTTACACATTGTTAAAAGCCCAGGAGTAGTTCAGTTTGTTTAATTTTCACCTGCTGGACACTCAAAGAGACAGAGCTGCAGCAGCTTCAGTCCATTAAAGCGAAATTAATCACATTAGTGACTAGAGTGATGCTGTTCCTGCAGGTCCTGCTCTCCTCTCTCCTCAGTGATGTATTCATCTGAAAGTTCAGCGCCATCACTTGTGTCTTAACGTGAATAACTTGGCAGAATTAACAGGTGTTATTTGAACTTTTAGTTTGGAGTTAGCCTCTCTCATCAGATAGCTTCCCCTAATGTGTCCACTTTTTTCAGTGATACTAAAAGTTTGAGGCTTATTCACCTCATCTTCCTCAGCTGCCTAGTGACATATGAGCCAACTTCGCATCTGCTGGACAATATTGTCAGGTTTCCTCTGGGGAAAGTAGTCAAGGTTTACATGATTTTTTCAATATAAAGCAGATGGTGGAAAAGGGGTTCACCTCATAATCAAGGTTGTCCTGACAGCAGAACGATATAGTATTTAATGATAGTTTATTGAAATGTAGCCAACTCTTAAAGTTGAATGGTGCATGTCCTGGAAATAGCAGTAGAATTGGGACTATGGATATATTAATATCGTGGTCTGGGAAAGGCAGTAATCCGCATGGATTTTATAATTCTGGGGCAAAAAAAATAATAACAGTTTACAACGGATTCATAAACATATACAAAGTTAAGTTGTAGGATAGGATCACACAGCTCTGGTGTGGAGGCAGTGGCGACATAATAATGTTTTTTTGTGGCACAGAAGCATGTTACTAGGCAGAAGTGGCGGGATATGGATCAGCTGTCCCTGAGAGGAGGTAGACTTGAGGTCATCCCTCAGAGCATGTCCGTTGTCGGTCTTTAAAGTAGCTGAATGTGAAAAGGTGCTGAGTTGGCTCCTGTTAATGTTTCACCGCAGTGCTCAGGCCTGCGGGGCCCTATGGAGGTCGAAGGCTGTCGGATGTACAATGTGTCAACACCTTTGTCACGTTTCTGTAAGTGTGATGGACCAGCTCACAGCTTTTCCACATAGCCGATGGTGAATTGTGCCATCTTAGAGATGAGCACGATTTACGGTTGAAGGGAAAACCCCTTCTCTAGTAAGCAGATTATTCTTTTTTTCCCCCAGTCTTTTCCTCCAATGCACTTTGCCTCACAGAGCCAATAAAGAAACGTTGCTTGCCTCTGGAGGAAGTGTTTGGTGCTATGTGTAGTTTGTGTTGAAAGAGCAAGATATTGATCACTGACTGATTTGGACATGGTACTTTAGAACTGCATTTACAAGAAATGGCAAAATGTGCATCAGCCTATCTTTTTGATTTATTGTACTCAAGCTTGTTCTCAAAATATGCATTTGTGTGATGATGTTGAAATCAAAATAAAAGATAATTTTATTTTAAAATATGTATCTTGAAATGATTAAATTGTGGAAATATAAACCTTTCTAGTTTTTTATTTTAATAGTCACATTTTCTATATTGATTATGCTTTTTTGATTATTTCATACACAACAGAGTTGTTATGCCAAGGAACACACAACAGGGGAACTTTTTCATATTTTCACCACTACTTCAGCCCAATTATTCAGTGCGATAACACAGCTTAGCACACACAGAATAGCTGTGGTCTCTATTTGGAGCAACGGTGTCACATGGAAACCACAGTTTTGTGCAATCAAACGGTAGCAAAACAGTAACCTCTGTTTTTGTGTTCCACATCAAATGTATTGTTGGTGCTTAATTATTGGACACAGGGCTTCTACAGCATTGCAAAGCAAATGGGGACTGACATTTAAAAGCAGTCCTAATAGTCCAATGGAAAAATCATAGATGGATTGAACCTTTTAGCTCTGCTAATAATGCCCTGCAACCAATCCACTATAGGTATCCAACACAAAACATCAGCCATACACAGGATCTGTTTTTGTGGGGGTGGGGGAGCATGTTTATGCCTTTATTTGATGGGACAGTGAAGGTTACACGGGGTGAGAGAAGAGGAATAACCACACATACTTAAGCTGATCATTCAGGATTGTCGGGTATGTATACCTAAGGGTTTACAAATAATTTACCCAACATTTTTACACAACACATAACTTCTGGTGGTATGGTCTTCTCCATATCTTAAGCAGGACTTGGAAGCCCTTAGGATAGGCAAGAGCCTGATGTTGAATCTTTATGTGATGTTGTGTAATTGTATGAAACATCCTTATTCAGTTATTATGAGAAATAATCTTAATCTATGAATGGTGTATAACAGTGTATACCACATGCTGAACCCTGTTGTACCCCGCCATTGATATAGCATGGATGATTCAGCAATGCCCGCAACAAATGTTTGTCTTCTCCCAGGACTAATACCCCAAAATGTCAATGTATTTGGGCTCAATCTGCTGTACTAATCATCTGTGTGTTTTTAGAACTGCCCAACACACTTTCATTTTCTGTAATTGACACTGCTCCCTTTAGGGGGCACTAGCGGAACTTCAGATTGATGGTGACTCACTGCCTGGAGATGTTTGTGTGAATGAGAATGAAAATAAATGCACACACACACACACACACACCCAAAAACACACACACACACACACACACACACACACACACACTGTCAGACCTCTTCTTGACAAACTTCCTTGTTGTAGATATCGTTAAACTTCACCTCGGGCTGGATGTGGGTCCGGTGGGTGTTATTGATCGATGCGGCATCATCACCCACACGTTCACCAAAGGTCACCGAAGGCCACAGAGTCAGCTGTGAACCCTGAATACTTACTCCTTTTATGAGTGCATGCCTTTCGCTCACTGCTTTCATTGGTCGCTTCTCCCACAGAGTATATAGTAATAGATTAATGATCAAAAGGCCAAACAGTCAGCCAAACAGTATTCACTTTATAACAGACATTCAGCGCCTGCCACCGCTCACATTATTGAGTTGGCCTGGACCCCTTAACTGGGACTTCTCTGCCTTTATAGGTTTTTAGGCTTGGACACGTCTCTGTTTCTTTGGTATTTTAACTTGATCTCATGGATCATTTGACCTCTTTGCTTGCCTGACTTATTCTGACATTGACTTGTTGTTCCATAAATGTTTTACCTTCATTTTATGTCATGGTCTAAGGCATACTTATTACAGCTGATTTTATGAGGATTATGATTACATGGATGTCCCTTGGAATGGATTTTGCCCCCCCAAAAGACTAGCAGTCACCTAGACCCCTAACTTGCCCAACTTTCTGAGCTTTTCCTTGTTGCTGTAGATTGCACTATGTGCATTTCTTTAATTCCTCTCCTACTCTCCTGCCTTATTTAACAAACTTAGCACCCAGTACTTACCTCCAATTCGTCTGCACTGAAGCCTTAGTGCTGTCCCTCAGTTTTAAGTCACACTGTACAAACACTGAATGATTACATGTAAGTGTAATAACTGTCAACTGGGTGTTTTAGCTTGGACTCGCCATAACTACCTGAAGAGTTTAAATGCACTGAACTATTATGACTACATCAATGTTAAAAAGCATTGATTGGAAAAAAAAGGGTTAGTATTGGAGGCAATACTCCTTTGTATGCATATGGTATATACTGTAGCTTGAGCTAATCCCAGTGGCAAAACAATGAATACATTTTGTTTTAAAGCAGAGCTTTGATAAAGTCTTCCTCAGTGGCAGTGAACCCTGCTGGAGAACAGGAGGCGTCTGTTTGAGCTCCGGGGCATGGAGAAGCAGCATCATCCGGATGGCTGTGGACTCCTGAGACGGCAGAAAGCAAGTGGCTGCAGAGAGCTGCTGAGCAAAAGAAGTTGTTGGTTAACAAGCAAACAGTATAATCAGGCCAGCTCCCGGGGTCTTTATGCAAAAGTGGAGAATATCTATTCATGAGTACTTCCCTAAAAGCAGGTGGGTGTTTTTGAATGAATCTTCATCCAAACAAGATTCCCGGACAAATGTTCAAATGAATTGAACAGGCAGATATTTACAATTAATGATTTGTCTTTCGCTTTGAGTCACAGCCCAGAAACTGTTCAACACAATGAATCATGGTGGCTCTGATGTTTTGGCTGTTTTCCTAACATTTAATTTTCAGCCGCGATTAAGCCCCATCCCTGTTTATGTGTATGGTTCATTACACCGAAGTGGCACATTTAATCTGTGAATGAGAGGCCGACAAAAGTCCTGCTATACAGATCGTGAGGAATTTTGGTGATTGAGGGACGGTTAAACATTTAACCAAAAAACAACATGTCGGGGTGTCAGAGCACTCTGCGTTAGGGATTTCACACAAGGTTATGATTGAATTGATGTATCATTTTCATATCATTTCAGGATGGTGGTCAATAACAAGGTTAAGACACACTACATTCCACAAACAGCTGCAGAAAGATTTTGTGATGCACCAACAGCATGAATGGTTAACCATCGAATATGATTTGTAAAAGTGATCGGCTGTTTTGATGGGGGCATTTCATCCTATAGTGGTACTGCAGTCAAAACACAGTTGTTTATAATATGGCAAGTTAGGAATCTATAACTTTGGAAATATACTACAGTACAGTGACATTAAATCACTTTCAAAAAGTAGAAATACGATTATTATTGTGCAGAATGTTTTTTTAAGAAGTCACATAAAAAGTTCAAAATGAATTCAGACCCTCAGCTCGGAGAGAGCAGACTTCAAATATTGTGTCAGAGGACCTGACCCGATCAATGGAAATGATGTGACGTTGACGCAACGTGAACAGTGTGATCAAAGTGTGATCAGGTTAAAATACAATTGAAATGCAACACTGTCTACATCAAAGGACTAAAGTGTGTCTTGGATGGATGCCGTTGCACCTTTTCAGCATTTAGCTAGAATATGTATATCAGACAACGGAATTTTACTCCGTCTCAAAAGCTTCTTTTATGTATTTACGTTTGGGAGCTGCAAGTCAGATAGATTGCTTTTCACCCAGGATGGCTGAGGGGGCTGAATGGAGTCTGTGATCAGATCAGGTCAGATCAGACGTGGGAAGCAGCTTCTCAGGTAACTCTTCATCAGTTAGTCTTTGAAACTCTGATCATCTTTATGTAACCACACGGCTTTGTGCTGTTGCCATGGCGTCTCTGCTGCAGCGCCTACATGATTAAGGTGGCACAGTCACATCGGACACGCACGCACACACAGGCGCGCGCACACACACACTGCTAAATCCTTAGAGTGACTGTATAAAGTTAATGTGAGCTTTTTTTCCTCAGTTTTGTCAATTTTCTGTATATTTGCTGTTGACAGTTACAAAGTTGATGATGCATCAGGGAATTTGCTTTCAGTGGACTTACACTCACAGCATGGCCATGAGCTAATTGATACCAATATATCTTGGATAATGTGACAATTTTTTCTTCCAGGAGTCGCTGATGTACAGGTTAGGTCTCTTTTTAATCGTTTTCAATAGGTCACGGTTGTACCAAGGTTTTTAGAAGGGTAAAAAACAGATTTTCGGACTGGAATACCTTTAAAACCATGTCGTTGGATAAAATGTGTTTAATATTCTGCAGTGTAAAGCATTTTTAGGGTTTTTCAATACTTGTAATGCACCATTTAAATACAGACCGTTTCGCAATTGAATGCATGAATTTGTTTAAATGAGCCAATAGGAGCCATTATAGTTTAGAACATATACCGATTCTTTGGTAATCAGGCCTACATTGTTTGAATATGATTGAATACAGGCCTGAAGTGGCTAATCAGGAGGCATAAGAAGATTCCACTGATCTGCTCAGGTGTCACTAAGCTATCAGCTCTGCCAGGTGCTTTTAAACTCCCAATATTGCCATATTCAATTTCAGTTTCGGCAGGAAATCTCACATCATCTTCTCTCTTTGCAGACAAACCGGGACGAACAGATCTTTTTCGCATCAGTGAGCAAAGTCAAGTGTGAGATTTTCACTGAGCAATTAAACCGATGGGGTCATTATGCAATGAAACAACACGCACTTTTACTCACTGACACATACAGAAACGCGAGCATTTACTACAGGAGTCAACAATGCTGGATTGACTGAGCTCTGTCTTATTTTGTGTCTGAACACTTCTATTAATTAATGCACTCTGCTTTAAATTGTTGAATAAGTAATTATAAACTACCATCTGTGTTGAGTCCTGAGGTCACTCACAAGTCCAAACACTTGACATAATTATCTACAAACCGCAGGCTGCTTCATATTGTACTTGTTCCCATCTTGGTGCCCATTATTAACTGCCTCTTAGCTGTTTGAATCTTCTGTTGGCTGCCTTGACATTGAAGATGAGCGTCACGGGGATGGCTAAAATAATCATAATCGAATCATTCATATTTAATGATTATAAAAATTGCATGGATTTGACAGCAGTTTTTTTTTCCTGCTCTGGATGGTTGGCACTGATTGGAGACTGGTTCCAGTGGGATTGACTTCCTGTTCCTAAGCTTGATGAAGTCGGGAATTATTGGACTAAGGAAATGCACGAGCGCTTCTGTAGAGCTCAAANNCGGGATGTCTCAGATGTGTATAAGAGACAGTATATATACAGTATATACTACAAGCAATATATGTCAAATGGGGGAAAACTGGATTAAGCATGTTGGATTGTAAAACATAAAAGGATACAAGTAAAAGCAGCTTGAAATGAAAGCCTAATAATCCGGAATGCATGGGTTGATGTTCTAATGGCAGAGCACTAAAAAAAGTTTTTATATTTTGCTGTTCTTTAAAAGAAATACTTTCTTATTGTATTTTATAATTGGATTTGTAACTATCTTATCATGAAGAGGTGATAGAGTTAGATACAGCACATATATTCACTCATTCATACTAGCTCATGTGAGTACTGGATATTGATGGGTATTTACTATACAGTATTTAGGCAGATATTTGATTTGATAGCCATGGAAAGGCTTTAATGTGTGTTTTCCCTGGTCATAAAATTGTGTAAATTGTGGTTGGCAAACTTTAAAAAAAAAAGTATGCTTATGCTGTCCCAAATTGATCCAAGTTAACCCAGGAAGAGAGAACCTTGTGATTGGTCTAATGCCGGTGGCATCTCACGTCAGGTGATTGGGGAACCACGTGCGGAAATGCTTTTCAAAGGACATCAATCAAATGCTCTGATTCAGAATATAGAAGTGAGCCATTTTTGTATCCACCAAGGTACGGCTACGTTTTCTGTCACAACCTGTCTTCTGTATCAGGAAAGGAACAAAAATGCAGGAGAGAGGAAAAGCCAACGTTTGGTGAAGGACACGTTGAGCCTGCAGAGCTGGTCATTGAGGCGGGATCTGAGGTGATGCTGGCCTTATGTTCTCTCTGTGCTCTGTGGATCTCCTACTGCAGGTATAGTCCTTTCTTCTACTTTAATCCAACCCTGGCTCCTGGAAATCACACATATAACTAATATTTAATAGAAGTATGCAAATCCAAATGATCAACATGGGGAAGATAGCAGAACATATAATGACTGGATTGCTCTCTTAAGTGGAAATGTTCATTTGTATATTTAGCAAATTCAAATTGAATATTGTCGTTTAAAATATGAGTTAACCTTGAAACTTAAAACAAATTAGGTGAGGGACATACCACACATATAAGGTCCACTTATATGTCCACAGGTGATCCTCTGTAAGCTGACAGCACATATTGTAAACATTTGAAGTGTGCTCGTATTTGTGTATTTTTATGATTTTTTGATTTAATGATTCCACCAAGCATTGCAGTGCAGCTCAGGTCATTACGATATGGTTTGGTGTGGTACATCCTGAATTGGCATGCATTTCCAGGGCAGACCGTACCCTGACGGGTGGGGCGAGGTGAATGCCCGGTGTCGATGGCCACGTCTGAAAGTAGCAACGTCATAACTGGAGGTTGTGGTATCCAGCTGAACACTCAGACTGAAGCTGTTTAAATTTGTACTTTGGGAAGAAAAGTGAAGAAACTGGAAAAACATCCCGAACAGTTGAACTGGTACCGCAGTGTGTCTGTACATATGTGTATGCGTACACAGCACTCCTACTTTGTGGATTGATCACAGTGTGTGTGTGTGTGTGTGTGTGTGTGTGTGTGTGTGTGTGTGTGTG
>JAFBJU010001289.1:1166549-1187998 GCA_016785305.1 Colistium nudipinnis
CTTGCATGTTTGGAGGTGGTTTGGCCTATTCAAGTGAATGGCAAAAAAAAAGAGTTAAAACAAACAGGGCAACAGCAACATACACCTGAGGGATCATAATTACTGTGTGCTAGTGGTAATGCAATGCATCGTGTGAGTAGTTAAGAAAAGTGATAAATGACAAAGGAAATTTTGGGGCTTCATTATGAGAGTGTATCGATAGTGGTGGAGGTAATGCAAATAAATCATCCTCTTCACCCTTGCTTTGTTGTCAGTGTCTGTTCAAATGAAATGTCCAGCTCTCACCCTGCCTGTCCTTTGTTGGACCGACTCTGCGGGACATATTGACATGAGATACACGCGTGTGTTGTCACAACAGAATGTTCGGGAGGTGAGGTGAAAGCCAGCAGCTGGCATATTTCTCTGATCTGATTCACAGCAGGGCTGAAAAATAGGATCGATTGTCCAACTGGCAAAGTTCGGATGAGACACTGTGCGAAAGTGGATGTCCATGTTTGAATTGGAACTATACACAGTCCCATCCAGAGGCTTTAAACGAAGCCCCTTCTTTCTGGACCGGTTCTGTCTCGTGTATTGTCCCCTCGGGAGTTATCTGAACCATCTTAATGGAGGTGGCTTAGGAGAAAGATCTCTTTTCTCTAAGCTGTAACCACCTTGATGACTTTGTGCATGTGTGTTTGTTTTTTTCTGGAAAATCTTTCACATTATCTTGATTTACTGTTGGGATTGAGTAATCATATTCTTTGACAATAAGATAGACCCCCTGGTTAAGTGATGGTAGCACTCAAACGAACACGCAGGAGAGGAGATTAAAAAAGTGCACTGAATGATGTATTACTACATTAAAATAACAAAGTAAAGGAGGCTCAAGGGCAATCCATTTTTAGAAACTGGGATAATTCACACACTTTATTCACAACTATTAATAACGTTGTCGGTCTCCTAAAAAAACAGATAATTTTCAGGACTCAATACCTTCTTTATCGGTGTGATAAATAACATCAGAGGACACATCACTCTTACTGCAACATTTCTGAATATCCCTGGAATGTACTTGTTATCACTAGACTGTTTTCCTCCCATATCACTACAGGCCCTTCCTGAACGTGATGCCACTGATTTCAATGTTTTCACTGCCATATATACTTTATATATACAGCTCCCTCTCCATCCATCCATCCATCCATTCATAGATTAGAGCGGTATATATACACTTCATATCAGATCATCTTAAATAATTGTTCACACTATTACTTTTCTTTTTTTTAAATGTACATTGCCTAATGTCTTTTTAACAATGACATGTTTTATTGTATTCATTACAATAGAACATTTGACTTATTTTACTGTGCACATTAATATTTCTATTTATGTACTCATTGCTGTTTGATGTAAATGCTATCATCTTTCACATTTTGTATGGGCAGCTGTCAATTTTGTATGTTTTTCTTTGAAAACATTCCACTTGGGTACTTGTAATCTTAACAAAGTTATATGCAAATAAAATATTTTTTATTATTTTAAGGAAATGCTTCAATTTAACATCAATCACATTTTAAGTCATGATTGGACCGTGCGTCAGTAAAGATGCACCATAAAGTAGGAAAGTGGTTCTAATCCAGGCCCAGACCATTTAGGACTGAGACTAATGTGTGTGCAGAGCTTGAGTGCTCCCTTGCACAAATGGAAAATGTGTGGTTTTGAAATCCCTGGATCTCTTCTGCTTCTCTTGATTGAGTTATCACTGCTTGAACACTGGCCATTTGACCGTTTGTCATATAAGCCTTTCAGTTTACATGCTGTGAATAGTGTCTCAAATTCTGTTTGAAAATAAGTAGATTGCGTTTTGGGGAGTCCACCTGCCGAATTTTAAACTCATCAGTGCAATAATTGAAAGAATATTGTCTCCCGTTTGTTTCCACAGTGAACAACCAGAGCTGTCATACCCTGGCCTGGACAGGCCTGGCTACCTCTTTGATAAAGGTGAAAGTATTTGCAACATCTCCTTATTATACCTCTCCTGTTGGAGTGTGTTTGCAAGTGGCAGCAGCACCTTGTCATGGCGCTATCTACACTGCCCTTGGGCCAGGGAAGGACACAGGTGTTACTCTTAACATTAAGGCTGTCTCTCAATGTTCTTAGGAATGTCACTTTGAGGCTTGGTCAATACTGTTCCAATTGTTACTGATACCGTGTGAACCTGACAACTATAAAGAGGCAGCATTGTTTGAACACTACGCCAGTAGAGTGCGCAGCGTCCATGCCAACACAATTCTGCGTAGAACTTGCTTCTCCTCCACACAGGGGCAACAGCAAGCACTGGGAATTACATTACAACAAACATTTTGTGTTGTTTGGAGTTTTCTCCCTTTGTTAGTATTTGTGGTAAGTAAAAAAAATAATCCAGAAGCCAGGGGCATTGCTAAGAGGAGAGTAAAATGTGTGAACATTTCATATACATTCATTACAACTCCATTAGTATTGATGATGTTGTGTGTTTGCTGATGGTGCAAACAAGCACGGTATCAGCCTGGCCATATTTCACTATTGTCATAAATTGCTTCCACGGCCCTGAAGTGGCCACAAAACTATTAATGCTGGTTTATGGATTATGTCTTTCGGCTAATGGAACAAAATATGATTTCAGCAGGGTTAGTGTATTATTAAAATAGTAAACTGCATTACGTTTTTCCCCAACAAACAATAACCCCTTGCATTCCGTTTTACTCAAATGTGGTCTTTTTCCTGGCTGAGGAACTAATAACTAACCCTCTTACCTCAGGAACCATTTTCAGCGAACAGTAAAGAATGTTGATGCTACCAACTGCAGACACAGTTCAAGGCAAATAAGAATATATACAGTTCCCAGTTTATACCTCGTCTCAGGATACATCATTGATGGATGATGACAGGCTGCGGCTGTTGGTGACTGACGGCGACTTTGGGAATAAGAACCACTAGCCTCCCTCCATCTGCAGTCAGTGTTTTATGGAGAGTGAAGCGGTGCACTGTGCTGTTCGTGGCAGCTTTAACCACCTCTCTGCCTCTCTGTCATTAGCATAGCGTAGGAGGCAGAGCTGATTGAGTGGCCATTTGGCAGTCAGAGAGACATTTCTTTTCAGGTTCCTTGTTCCCCATACACGAGTACAAACGTACATCTCGATTTCTTACTTATTATGTTGTGATCTCTGAATTTCAAATCGTTGTCTCAAGCCGATGTGTCCGGGAGGTGAAAGGCTTAATCATGTCATAGTCCGTTTTACAGATTTTCATCAGAACGGCAACTAAAAGCGTGTTTCCCCGCTGAAAATGTTAAACATAGCCATTATTACGTAAGTATTTCTTCTCACATGTAAAATAGTTTATGTATCTGGATACTGACCACACAAACCGATTCAGTTCAAATCAAACTCATGTTTTCAACTTTATAGTTTTTGCAAAGTAATACCTGCAGGGTTCTTCACCATAAGGAGTTGTGACTCATTTTAGCTGTACAAAGCTGGACTCTGTCAAAATTAAACTTTTGACCTAACTGAGCGATTGCAATACCTGCCTTAAAATTGGTACAGTTTTGAAAAAGGCTTCTTCATTTCAAAAATGTTAGATTATTCAACTCGAGTGATTGAAACTTAATCGTTTTTAATGAATTGTACATTTCATTTATTTGAAATATCATCGCTCTAAACAGTGTCTCTAAATATATCAAATTCGCTCTTGGCGGAAATGAGCCATACAGCCATAGTGGATCCAGATGTGGATGGAGATACTCCCTCCCTGGGACGTTTCCGGGGCTGCAGCCTGGATCCTCGCCCCGGCCCCGTACGGCTCTTGGCGGGCCTCAGTTTCTGCGTGATTGCCTCATCAATATTCGTGGATCCACCTTTTTAAAGAAAACAAGGTGATCCCTCCAGCTCCCCTGCCGAAACGCTGATCCGGACACTGGCTCTTTTCTTTGGTCCTGTGTGAATGTGCTGAACCCCGACCCCACCCTCCCAGTCCCACCCACCGCTCTGCAACACACACAAACACCACCACTGCTCATTTACTGGATCTGCTCTTTGTTGTCAGAGCAGTTGACCACTCTGCTTTATTTTAGTTCTCGAGAGAGAGAGAGAGAGAGAGAGAGAGAGAGAGAGAGAGAGAGAGAGAGAGAGAGAGAGAGAGAGAGAGAGAGAGAGAGAGAGAGAGAGAGGGGAGTTTATTTTTCCCCGTTAACGGCCTGATTTGTGACTGATCCTGGATCTGCTTAGTTTTTCCCTTCTCCGGGCTGCCGCTTCAGGAACCAGAGCCACCGACGCTTCGCCCAGTCTCATGACTGGCACATAAACTGCTTCAGACGTCGGAACAAAGGGACGTTGAAGGGGTTTCTTTTCTTCTTCTAAGTCCCCTTTCACCACTGCAGTTGTCAACTTGGAGCCGTGCTGGGAAATGGACAAACCCCTCTAAAGTGAAGATACGCCGCTCGACACGAACCACGGGGAGGACGTGATTTGGACGCGGATCCCCGCAGTGGAGGTAACCGCTCTTCTCTCTTTTTCCTCAACTTCTGTCGCCACAATACCGCGGTATTTGAGTCCACTTGTGGCTTAAAGACGGGACATGTTATGGTGTGTATGGCGGAACCTTAAACCGGGACATTTTGAACGTGTTTAAGAAGTCTGTTGTGTCCCCAGTTGTCCGGACCGCTTAGCATCCGGGTAACGCTCTCGGTTGCCGTTTTCTTCACCTTGACACCCACTTATGGACAACTACGGGCGGATTTGGGGTTTTCTACGGGTGTGAACGCTCCACTTGAATTATCGGGCACACTACAGCACTCGTGTTATTGTACCCTCTGAGTAATGAATGTCAGCCGGGTCTCAGCCCCCCCTCGAGGCACGTTTTTCTCCCCGCTACTCCTCGTCCGCCGTCCCGACAGTTAGCTAGGATACAGCGCTGCTGCCAGTGGAGGTTAGACCCTCAGCAACACGGCTTCTACCACCAACCTAAATCTCTCTCTCTCACACACACACCAACGAACCCCTAAAACAATTAATAAAACCTCGCTTCATTGTGGTAACATGTCAACTTTGGGAGTTGGCACGCAGTATTCCCTGGTGTCTGTTCCCAGCCCGGGGAGCGCGAGCGTCCGTGGGTAAAGTTAATCATTTCCGTAACATAAGAGTCTCTGTCTCCGTTCACTCTGAACTGGGTTCGAACATGTGATAAGAGCTTCAGGTGAACTACCCAACAAGGAAATTCAATGATTTAAAAACAAAAAAATGGTTTGAATCCGCTGGGTGAGTCGTGGGGCGCAGAGTCACGTATCGCGTGTTGCAGTGGTTGCCTGGCAGGAATCAGACCTCCTGCACATGTCTGGAAACACTTTGCTCACACTCTGCCTACAATGCTGTTGTTTCCCGTGCCACATTTCCCCTCGTGACCAAAATAACCCCTTTTTGTCGCCAGTACGCTCTCGGGTAGAGAGAAAAAAGGGTTGTTTTGTCCCCCCGTGGACACTGGTTGCTTTGGTTGTTTGCCGCTATTTTAGCTATTGAAATTCATGTTTGCCCTGAATGTTTTAATGAATGCAGCACCAGTGCCTTCAGGCAGAGCCCGTTCAGCTTGTTGGAGCGGTTCCTCTGCATTTAGCACTCTCAAAGTAAATGGTACTTGTGTTACCCACGCTGTCCTAATGGCGGGCGGAAGTGAACGAGGGCGGAATATAATCTTGACCGAGCTCGTTTTATCGTAATTAACGGGCGTTCATCAGGCGAAGAACCTTCCTTACGTCATTTGCCATGATGGGCGGATGAACAGCAGCAGCAGCTCTGCTTCTTTTCCTCCTCTCATTCCATCCGCCTCCACCTCTTCCCCCTCCCCTCTCTATCTGGGTGTGTCCTGCCTTATTGCGTTAGGAAGGAGGGGGGATCCCGCATCTTGGCTCATGGTGACTCCTGCTCAGTTTGTGACCTCCAAACGAGGGCATTGCTCCTTCTGTTTTCCAATGCTGCTAATTCCCCAAACAGAAACGCTCTTTGCGAGGAAAATACCAGTTGCAGGGAAAACTTTGATGCCCCTGCACAGAGATGGATTACATTTTAGGTCATCATAAGAAGAGCGATGGCACAATGTATCCGTTGTTTAGCCAATCCTTGAGGAAAAATGGCTTCTTTTGCTCAATTGTGCTTGTTCTTCAATGATGAATTCAAGGTGTTTCACCGGCCCACTGATGTGTCAGTGGCTACTGAATCTTTCAAATTGCTTTGCATCAATTTTAACAGAAGGGAGCAAGCAAATGGTTAGTGATGCATTGAGTTGATTTACAATATCAGTATGGATGCTGTGACCTGACCCACTGTGCCTCAGTAGAAAGAAGGTCATTGGTTTCAACTCTCGCTCCTTGAGAAAGAGTTTTGAAGACTCTGAACCCTAAACTGCTCCTGATTGCTTTTCTGGCAGTATGTGAATGATGTATGACAGGAAAAAAAGTGATGCATATAGCTGCACTCTATCCGTGTGCGTGTGTGTGTATGTTACTTGTAATTTTGTGTGCGTCGGTTGGTTGACTAGTGAAGACCCTTGCACGGTGATATAATTACCGCAAAGATCTTGCACATCATAAAATCTTATTGAGTCAATACAAGGGATTATTGACGGTCAATGATATTTTAGTTTTCTTCCCAGGAACATGAATTCAAATCTACAAATGCCTATAAAGACTGTTCAGGTTGTCCTACATGGAATGGCTCAGCTAATGCAGTCCGCCACCCAGAGCCTGATCCATCTTGTCTTGTGATATAATTAGTTAATAGATGACGGCTTGAACAGCAGCTTCACTAATAGCATTTGCTGTGCAAAATAGCACCACTGCTCTTATTCCCTGAGGGTCAACGGTTAAATGGAAGCATATTTATTTTTTATGGGGTTTGAAGAGGTGTTCTTTACTTGAAGTGACGTATTCTTAATTTGATTGAACCAGAGCTGAAAACTTACTTGATAAATCATAAATGAATAAATTTTTTTTATAAATAAATGTTTTAATAAAAATGCTTTAGGCTGTTGGTCGAGTAAAACAAGACATTCATATAATCACCCTGGGTTCTCGTTAAGCTGACATTCTTTATTACTCAGATATTTGAAAAATGTAACAAATAACGGTATTGCAGTCCTGCTAATAAAGCTAGAATGAATGTCAAGCTTCACATCTTTGTGTACCTCATGTGAATAAGCAACCCATGTGTCTAAATAACTCACATTTAAACATGAAATGCTTGTTCCACAACTAAAGATCACCAGTCCATTGTTCACATGCTGTACTGGGGAATTACTGCTGTGGCAGTGTACTGTGTGTCATACGACACTTTCCATGAGAATGTGAAGTAGCAGGCCACAGGTGATTCCACCCTGGCCATTATTTGCTCTGATGGCCACACCCTTGGCTTCTGGAATCAAATTATTAGCAGTTTTACAGTGTACAGATCTGCCCTATGATAGACTGCAATCTGTCCAGGTCAATCCCGCTATGTGGAGTTGGCTGAAGTCCCTTTGTTGGATGGATCGGTAGAGATAAATAATGCTATCAATGGGGACAGCTATGGTTATCAGTTAAAATTATCCGAAAGACTAATGTATGAAAATGATATAACCTTCACTCTTATCCTCAAAAGGGCACAGTCAGCTTTACCTGCAGACAGATGAGTTTTAGTTTGTGTGTGTAGTTTTCTGCTGAGATCCTGAAGACAGGCTCCGTTTGACAGTGTTAAAAAAATAGTAATAATAACAAAATAAATTAAATTATAAAAATGTAATTATATAAGGTGCAAAATCTCAACTCCCTTTTCACATTGTACAGGTGTTCTTTTATTAAATAAACTAAACGCTGATATTATTTATCAAATTTATGTGCCACATTTAATCTTCAGTTTCTGTTGTAATTATTATTTATTTTAAAAATTATAATCACACCTTAATATGTCCGGTTCAAAATGCTCTGTTAATGCTCGGTTGCTTTGTGCATTACCATTACAATTAAATTCACCATTCACAATCAAATGTGGTCATTTTGGAATTCTATTTCAGGCATGTTTAACATATACACACAGACACACATTATCTGTATCTACTTATCCTTATTGGGTTGAGGTGGTGGAGCCAATCCCAGCTGTCTAGGGAGAGACAACAATTCACTCACACATTCACACCTATTGACAATTTAGAGCCACCAATTAACCTAATTAACCCCGCATATCTTTGGGGTGTGAGAGGAAGCTGGAGTACACAGACAAACGTACGTCCCCTGTTTTGTAAACATATTAGATCTGATTTTAGTATAAAAAAAAACTCTGCGTCTCCTCTGCTTCCTTTTTTGTTATCATTGCAATGTTAACACTTCTTCCAACCTCTTGTTGACCTGTTGTACAATAACAGTTATGTCATGTTCGCCACTGAACTGAAAACACTTCTTATTTTAACAAAAATGTGCCCTAATCAACAACATATTTGATATATTAGATATTTACACATGCTTCTTTCTTCTTCATCCACTAGTAAGCTGCTGTTAGTGAAACGAACATGTCCGCATACTTTCAGCCTTTCTCAGCAAATCGTATATATATATATATATATATATATATATATATATATCTATTGCTGAAAAAGTATTTCAAATGTTAACATAAGACATTTACAAGTGAAGAGTATTGCCATTAAATTGGTTTACTTAAGGAATGTGTGCTTTTGGCTTTCATTCACAATTTTTTTGTATATTATGATCATGGAATTTGCTCTTTGATTTCTGATTGGTTGGCAGGCTGGCTTTAAGTATCATAAGCTTGCTGCCCAATCCAAGCCTGATTGTCTCTGTTACACTCCATCTCTCAAAGACCTGCATAATGGGCAACACATGCAAAGTTCAGACCTGTTGTACAGCATATGTTCACGTGCAGGTAACTATAGCAACAATACTGAAGCTTAGGCGTTGCTAGCAGTTAGCGGACTAGTGAAACCAACCAACCCATGGATTAAAACTAACAGCAAACATGCTCGAATGCATGGAAGAGGAGTTAAAAACCTCTGGCGTAAAATGTAAATAGCTTACAAGATAGTTTTGGACAAACATTTGTGTTGGATGCTTTGACAAAAACCAGAATGCACAAAGCATTGTGGTCTGCTGTCTTCTCTGGTCAGTGGGAAATGATAAAACAACAATTGACTCCAGTCTTGGTGTGTTCTGCTTCTTCATTGTCACGGGGGACACCTTTTGCTATGGATCCATGCTCATGTCTTGGCATCAAGACATCATCAGTGGGATTGTTGATTGTAACCAGACCAGCTGAAAGTGTTGCGTTGACACCCACTGACATAACACTTCTGTGTGTGTGTAGGTGTGCTGGTTGGCAGGTGTTTTGTGGTTAGGATTGTGGGAGTTTGTGATTATGTGTGACAGACAGACGGGTTTGAGCTGTAGGACGGACATTCAACAACAGCATCTCCCTCAATACCTAAGGAACAGAATCAATTAATCTCTAAATTTCCACCCTTGTGTTGTCAAGGGTTGGGTACAATCATTTTCATTTCATCAAATCCTCTCATCAGGTCTATTTATTTTCAGTTAGCATCACTCTTTGGTAACCAAACTAAAGACTAAGTTTCAATCTGTAAACCTTCTGTTTACATTTGTTGCCTGAGAAACCAATGGGGAACTTATTAATGCTGATAACATGTATATCAAACTAAAAATGAGATGAGCAGTATATGTCTACATGCACATGCATACATGCATATTGATGAAATATTTGCCTTATCCAAATACTTTCAGGCCCTGATTCATAACTTATACAAAGCAAAGAAAAACTAATATATGGTTGAAATCTTTACCATTTGAATGTAGATGCAAAACGTTATGCCTTGTGCATTTCTGAAATTAATGTAGATAAACATGGCAAAGTAGCACGCCCAGTTTGATATATTTCATTCAAATTAAGTTTAACCGACATCCGACATGCCAACATCTCACACTAACTGGTGAAGTCCTGAAGTGTCAACATAAACATGAAACCCAAACAAACAACAATAACAATAATTTTTGGAAACAACATTAAAAAAGTCAAAAGAAGAAAGCAATCCTGCGCTTGAAACTAATAGCATTGGTGAAGGAATGCAGTCGTATACTTTTGCCATTATCTTCAGATTATTGCTGACCTGAAATCTAAAAGGTGAATGTATTTGTCTGTTTTAGCTATTTTCCCCCTCTTGGTGCGCCAACTAAGTTTTTCTCACCTCCTGAAGGTGCAAGTGCTGCTATGACACGCTCAGATGTGTGTGTTAATCCTGAAGTTGTCGGTGCAGAGAGGTGTTGAAGCTCGTCGTGAATTTGATGAACTGCACCAAGCTGAGCTAAGTGTGTGGGGATACACGTGAGAACGTGTTGTTGCAGTGTTGATGTGCGTCAGCAGTAGTGTGTGTGCGTGTGCGTGTGTGTGTACCAGCTAAGGAACTTACCGTTAATAAATGCAACAACCACAATTGGAGGTCTGACGTAGGTTACTCCAAGCTTAAATCTGAGAATGAATTTACATAGTAAGCTGCTAAGCTGGATTTATGCTTCTGCGTTACACACTATAGTCATAGATATATTTGTAATTAGCCGCTGAAAAGCCTACTCTTTAGAAACTAGAGGTTTGGGCTACAGAGATTCCACTTGGAAAGAGCACAACTATGATTGATTGGGTTTTCTCCTCTAAGTTCTGGTAGAGATTGGTCAAGATGAATACAACATGAGGCATCTTGAAGGAACATTGAACAGAAACATTGAACATTGAAAACATCCGACAAAGCCCGCCGCTGAACTATAAAAGAAACCTTTTTCCAAAATCTAACTGAACATCACTGCTTCACCATTTGAGTCCTCTGGACAATGATCTGCCGCAGCAGAGCAACACTCAGTGTGGCTTTGGTCCTGCAAGTGACCTTGAAGTTTAGCTAAATGCAAATAATTCAGAAGATGTATTCAAACCACATGTCTCATGTTTCTCTTTTCGAGTGTTCTCTGCTGTGTGCAAGTAATGCAGGGAAGTCAGATATTGGTAAACTTCAACCTTGGTCATCTCTGATGGCAGCAACAATTTGTGCATGGCAGGGGCTTGATAAGAGAGGTCAACTACTTCCTTGGCACAACTACCGTCATGTTTGCATCAGAAGCAAAAGAGCGAGCGACAGCAATGGCTCGGGGTCTGAAAATATCTCATCGGCATCTTGATATATATTATAGAATCCAGTGAACAAACCCAACTTCAAGTATTTGTAGAATTCTGACTGCTGTTGGTACCAGCTCTGTCGTTCCTCTGTATAGTGTGTTGTTTGTATGTGTGTGTAGTGCTGGCAGCCTACTTGCCATCCATCTGTAGCATGTTAGCCACTGATACAGATAAGAGTATAAAGCTACTAGAACTCAAACGTACAGTACAAGAGCAGCAAAGCAACTTAGCCAGGTGTTTTTTTTCTCATTATTTCATCATTGTCTAAACTTAAGCAGCAAATTGACTCTACATCTAATTTTGCCCCGCGCTCTTTCACGTGGTGCTTCAATGTTGTTTCATTCCAACTGTTTGCTGTTATTAAAAGTTAGGCTCAGTGTCCTCTAAGTTAGTTTATCAATGATGATACCAATCTATATACGCGGGTGCCTACATTCCCACCTTCACTTAAAGAGCACCGTCTCTCGTAAAAAAATATGCTATCTCACATCCAAACAGAATAACAGACATCATTCATCATCAAATGTAGTGTTTAAATATGGATCAAATCCCATCTTACTAGATGCCATTTTATATTGGTGTAAATTATATATATCGTAAATCTTTCATCAAGCAACTTTTATTAAGAAAAATATAAATAAGCATCCAAATGAAAAGCTGTCACCTTGATGCAAAATGATCTAAAAAGTAATGTTGTTAATTTAGAGAAATGCCACTCTGTAAAATATCGTAAAATCTGCCATCTGAGAAATTCAAATTTCCGTATTTCTTAATCATATTACATCCTGGAGATTTGATCATATTAAGAACACGTGTTAAGGTCCACCAGCAGGACTGAGTTTGATTAATGCAAGTATGTAGGGTTATACAGTCCTTCAGGGCACTCATACAGGGAGTGAGTGAGAGAGTGAGTGGCTGAGTCCGTGAAAAAGGCGTCAGTCAGAGGAGGATTTGAGCAGATGGAGGGCGAACAGAGAGCCAACAGGAAGTGGAAACGTGATGTTTTCCTCATGTTGTGTTGGCAGCAGTCATGATTTCACTTCCCTGTAGGCAACACAGCCAACAGGTGGTGTGTGCGGGTGTGCATGCTTGCCGGATAGTTCACTCTCTTAACATTGTCAGAAAAGAAAGATCTTAACAAGTTTACACAACCATAATTAATTAACATGGAATTAGTTAGGCTAAAATCATCAAAGATGGAATCAGGTTGGACTTACATGCGTACAGTACTGATCCTGATCCCAACAAATAAACATGTGAAAAGGGTTTCAGACAGCAGGTTAACCCTGCATTAGGAGCCCATGCCCGTTCATTGGGGAAGAGTTGCTATTGAGCATTTTAGTTAAAAAAATCCTCCCTCTTGCAGATTGAACCAGAGCTCAATCAGTAATAGGGATAATAAACATTATTATTAAATAAACGTATAATTGCAAATGTATCTATTTAATTTTCATATGCTCATTAACCTTGTATTTAGATTCATATTGAAGGGAAGAGGATATACACGCCCCTAATGCTGAGTACCTTTCAGATCATAGGAAAATTGTATAAATGATATATTCCAGTCATTATAGAGTTTGAATGTCTGGATCCAGTTTCCTACAAGTTTTTAAAACACTGCCAAAAGTAGTCACGAGATGCGGTGGATCAAGATCTGAGTTGGGAAACTGTGCTGTGGGGAAACCCTGCTGACATTTACTTCTGGTTCCTGTTCAGAGTGTAGACGCTGCAGAGAGTCCCTTTTGGGGTTTGTTTTTTTTCTGTCTTCTCAACGCTGTGGTGCAGAGCCGACAACAGGGAACCCCGTGACCGACACGTCAGCTCTGTCTAACCGCTCTCCCTCCTACGCGCAGTCACTCCTCGTCCTGGTGTGTCCCAGGAGAGCGGGGTCGGTGGAATGCGGTGTTTGTGTTGTAGACACTGGGCGTGGTTCTGTTTGGCCCTGGTGACTGAACAGTCAGCACATAGCCATTTATCGTGGTGTGTACTCAGGGAGACACACAGGCTAAGATACTCCAAACTGGGAAAAGATGAAATTGGGAAAACCGAGAAGAGCAGGGGCATGCTTGTTCCCAGCTGTTTTTACAGAGTTTTTTTTTATTTTTTATGTCTCAGCTGTTCCTCTTTCTTAAACTCTTGATGTTGTTCTTCATCTGTGGCTTTTATGACCTTTTATTCTTTTCCAAACTCATGAGATCATGTGCTCTGTTAAAGTGAAGTGGCTTTTTCATTTCAAAGTTTGGAGTGGAGGAGAGGCACATGAGTGCTGCTATGGGTGTGCTTGTTTGTTTATGTCAATTCAACAAGGTTTCTCACATTGTACGTCTTCATGTGACTTTGAATGTTCCATTATATGTGGTTCTTCTTTTGGCATCATGTGGAAAGCTTCAACGGTTGAAATTATAATGTCTAAACTAAAATGTTCCGAAAAAACAGGTTGGTCGATACACCAACGACAGACACAGTGTTGCAGTGTCCCAGAGTAATTGCTCCTTTACTACTAAACTGCGTTCCCAAATAGGTAGGGATAGCACTGTAATCTCACAGGATTATATCTCGAGGACATGTTTGTCTTCAATGAATGAATGGAGCAT
This sequence comes from Colistium nudipinnis, assembly GCA_016785305.1. NCBI lineage: Eukaryota > Metazoa > Chordata > Actinopteri > Pleuronectiformes > Rhombosoleidae > Colistium > Colistium nudipinnis. The sequence continues at coordinate 1,180,381 of JAFBJU010001289.1, forward strand.
TACATTTGCCAAGCGCAGAAGTGGCACCACAGTGGTTCACGTTCATAGTTCATTCTGTGTTAAGGCAACAAAAGCGAGGGAAAGATGATGGTTTTAGATGATTGGTGATGGTGATTGTCGCTATAGGTACATATACACCGAAGAAACTTCCCTGGGGAAGAGAAACCTTTTGAGGAACTAACCTCCTTCGTCCTAGTTGTGTTTCCAATTGCAGGTTTTATTATAAACTCTTTTTTGTCCGTATATCGTATAACTTGACATTGTCTCAAGTCAATCTGCTGTTCTCCTTATTTTCCATACAGCATTGACTTTCTTGCAGATACTCTCCCTATAATCTCTTTGTTTTGGATACTGTTAACGCCACAATACATTTAATGGCCTCTTCCACTAACAACTCTAATTCTATGGCATCATATTTCATTCAGCACTTGCAGTGACTCTGCTCTTCGTGCAAACTTGAGAACAGACTCAAAACCTTCACTGAATTACTTCTGCCTCTACCACGTTTGTATCTGTTGTTATTTATCAAACTATTCTGTTGAATTGGTACTGCTGTGGAAACTCAAACCAATGTGCCCAAGCAAGTTTAAAGGCTGGGGAAGTTCCTTGAGGTTTGGAAAAGCACATGGTTTGTCCATACAAATCATGATTACATGCTTCTACATCATATCCCCAAATCAATTAGCCAGTTCATAATTCTGATAAACATCCTGGATCCTACAGTTTTTAAATATAAGTTTCTAAACATTGTTAACAATACAAAAGTCAGTCCTTGTTTACTGAGCAGCTCGTCTTTGCCATGCTTCGGTTATCTCATGATAAAATTTCAGTGCAGCATCCTTACAGAAAAATGCTGATTGCCATTCATAACAGTGATTGAGACACAATGACATGTTCTGTCCTTGCATTTTATTGTGACATGGGCCGGGGACTTTTTCCTGTCTCACCCACCCAACCCCCCCGTCCCCTGTCCCCTGAATGCGACTGTCACACACTCGGCTGATTGCCCTCAAAGATTTCATCCTCACCACCACTAACATGAATGGCAGCTTGTGTTTTCTGCATCCACGCCGCTCGGTCCGCTCGAACAGTTCCTTTTTTCATAAAACCCAGGAATGTTTGGTGTCACATTGTCTCTCCGGTTTTCAACCCAACAAATGGCAGACTGTGAAGTATTTTTCTCAGTCACAAGATGCTCAACCAACAGTCATCTGAGGCTGAGCAATGTGCTGTCTCACTGGGAAGGAATAGAATAAGCCATTGGGTGTTTGGATTATTTCCCTGCACAACAGAAAGAGCCTAGACTGTAGTGGCAGACAAAAAGTCAGATTAGTATTTTATGTATTTGGATATCCATTTCTACATTTTTTTATGTTTTATTTAGTCCCTGCAGTGGAGGGCAGAGAGGATCTATTGATGATCTTCCTCTTGGCAGTTAAAGAATCGTGTTTGCTGCCTGAATCTTTTTTTGACCTCTGTACAGTCAGGGCATTCAACTAAAAGTGTTTCTGTAGTGTAGCAGAATCAATCAATTAGATGGATTCTCCTTCTTCTTCAAGCACTCTCCTGAGATAGAGCTGGATAGACTTCCGCTGTACAGATGAGTAATGGTCATCATGATAACTTGTGTAAGCCCCTGCTGCAGACCAGACTGTGATCGATTTTTGTAAATACTGGCACTTTCATTTATCAATGACAGAAAAATATTAATGCTATATGTGTATTTCTTAGTCTGTACGGGATACATGCAACATTTTCTCAGACTGTGTTTGTGTGGTTGGTCTCCGTATTACTCATTTAGTCCCACCCAACAGAAAAACAACTGCTGCTGATAGATAGAAAACCACATGCCACATGTATGATTGTTGGATGGTGGCCATGAATGTGGTTGGCATCAGACTGCAATGTGAAATGGTCACAGCCCTGAACTGAAGCAAACTGTCATATGGAGGTATGTACATTATCAACAGCTAAGAGATAGCTCCGCCTGGAGTTTCAGGTTCCTCTTTGTCTGCATTGCCAGGTGATGTCAAGCAACTCTAATGGCTGTCGCCTCAGATTATCACCCAAAACACAGTCAAGCTGATTACAGTCTCGCCCCATTTATTAACAAAATTTAACACCTCACTGTCTCTTCTGTTGGAGTGACTCCTGTCTGAGCATTATTGTGACAAAGGTTGCTCGAAGCACACATGAGTGTGGCCTCTGTCAGAATTGGAAAAGAACAGATTCTGTGGTTTGATGTTGCTGTTCACCTTCACCGTCATGAAAACAAGACTTGCATATGAGTGAAATATGAAATATTGAATAAACTACGTAACCAGCAAACTTGTTGACCCACATTTTAACACAGAGGAGCTGGTCTCTGCATATTTCAAAATGGCAATGTTGGCTACGTGCCAACAGGGAAGACAAAATTAGTTTCTTTTTATATTTATGTAGATTACTGGTATGTCACATATTATGACTGAATATGACTCACTTCTGTGTTTCCTGCAGGAAGTAGGTCTTCGGAGTTGGATACATTTTTCGCAGCACATTTTTACAGCCTCAACTTTTTTTCACTTGTAAAAATCCTAAAGGTTTACTGTTCTACTGTTGCACAACTAGTCATTCAGATGTATGTGGGGATTTTCATTCACTGTCCTAAATCTTTTTGATAATAACTCTGTTGTTCGTGCTACAGGAAAATTCATGACAGTTCATTTCACATTGAACAATTAATGCTGATAGAGTTCAACCTCAAACTGAAAACTGGTGATTATTGCTCACAAATAGATGCTCACTAACAACAAGTGTTTTTTCAGAACAGAAGTCATGAGGATACATTTGTGTAAAAGTATAGGGAAGAGAAGAAATAATCCTTTTGTCTCTGCAGCAGTAACTCAGCTGTGTAATAAGTCACAAATCAAAAAGGTCAGCAAGAGTCATGGCATGTTGTGGAAGACAAAACAAAGCAAATGCTGAAGGAAGTGAACTGATTGCTGTATTAGCAGCTCTACACGTCCTTCTTGATAAGCAGCAAAAACACAGTGACTTGTAATCAGAGCTGCCGCTGCAGTGGACTGATGTTAAAAACAGGAACAAGCTGCCTGCTACCGGTGTTAACAGTACAATAGGTTTTGGGGCAGCTTGTCTATGAATATGTTTAGGGGCTGTACTAGGTCCTAAAATGGTGTCAAGTAGCCCCTTGGAACCATTTATGGGCCGTACTGCCACATTAATACATAAAGCGGCTTAATGAGTCGGACAGGACATCATTTACATGTAGAATCAGGTGCTGTGTGTCTCTTTTTTTGCTGAGCTTGTATTTAAATCAAACAGTATCTAACTTGCAACAGAAAAAAACGATGCCAAAACTAGTGGAAGTTGTATGGCGAAGATATTAGATTAAAGTAATGATTAAAGAAATGTAATATAAATTAAAAAAAAAATCACATTAATTGATTAGTCAAACAACATAAAATGAGTTGGTGACTAGATCATGAATGAATCTGTTGAGGCAAAAACAATTAAGAAATGCGGATTCCCCATGGTTGGGATTTGTGAAGTTTTGCGGAACAGGCGTCACAATAAATCTTCAAAGGCCAAAGGAGTTATATTTTAATCAAGTAAATATTGATCAGCTTAATCGTTAGTGATTAAAAAGTAATTATTTGCATCTCCGTTCCACTGACATGTGTTCAGAGGTTAACCGTGCAGCTTTAGTGTTGGGAGTGAAACTAAAATAACCAGTTAAAAAACAAATGAATTAAACTTGTCCTGGTGACACCTGATACAAGTTGTTATACAATATATACATGTTTAGAGTGCCTGTGAAATGTAAGGTGAATATGCGTGTAGCCACTTTGTTCTGTACTTCTCCAACTGTTACGTGAACCAATCCTGTCCTTGCTGATATCTATGTCGCGTTGAGCCATAGAGGGGCCTGAGGTTTGACGTGTCGGATATGTCGTCTCGCTGTGTTGTCTTGTCAGGAAGATTGCAGCCCTGTGCCGTCACATTTTTTAAGCTGTTTCCTCATCATTTATCTCATGAGGAAAAGCCCGGCAGGTCCCGCTTGGTATGTCCTGCTTATCACAAGCTCCTGACAGCTGCTGTTATCCAACATGTTGGAGACGCTCTCCATGTCTCATTGACATGCCTTGGCTTTCTGTCACACACCTCCCAAAGTCTGCTTCATGACGTTCTTAAGGGAAAAATGGTTCATTTCTCTCTTGTGTTAATATTGCAAAGTCATTTCAGGCACATTTTCACAGAGACAACCGGCTTCAATCCAATACAAACTTCACATTTACACGAGGATGTTAGCATGATGTTGCCTGCTAGAATGCACAGCTCTCAAACCTAAACACTGACAGTTTTTATTTGTTTTATTCTGCACTAGAATCGAATTTAGATACAGAAAAATATATCAAGAAGCTCACAGGGGTCAAAAACATGGCCGCCACTTTTCAATTGAATTCAACCTTTAATATTGAAGGATTTAACATTTTTGTAGGCATTCCTACAACAATGTTCAAACAAACATTAGCTTGATCGGTACTGTGTTGTGAAACAATTACCTTTGACCAGATCATTATTAATAATTAGATTGTAACATTCACAAACTACAATATAAGATGTAAAGGATAAAATGACTTAATCATTGCCAGAATCTTACGGAACTTTGATCTTGATTGTGATCTCAAAGGACAAATTATGCTTTGTTCTCCTCTAATATATAGAATTAGAACCAAGACTGGGTTGTATATGACGAACAAATATTGGACCAGGATATATACGTCTTGCATGAACTGAACTGTGCCATGTCGAGCCAATACACTTTTTTCAATCGGTCAGACTCAAACTTTCCCTACGTACTAAGTGAGTCATGACAAACTGAACAAAAAAACGGTATATTCTCAGTGACAACAATGTTGGTAGGTTTGTTTCTATACAGGTCTGTGGGAGAGCTATAACCCTTAAAAAGACAAAGGGCTTGTTTGGATTCAGCCATACTAAAGCTTTCAACTGATGTGAATAATCATAGTACCATAAAACCTTCCTCTGTGCCGATTGTGCTGTGCGTAGGACTTACTGGTTTGGCTAACAAACAGGAACACTTGGCTTACTCCTGTATTTTTAGTACAACGGATGTAGTCCTGTAGTAGGTGTAAATCCTTTCGATTGAAGCCACAGAGGATTTTTGGTTTGGGGCTCCACCTGTGAGCATCCAGCCCAGAGGAGGTTAGCTGGCTCCCGCCCCAGCTGCAGGTGCAGTCACCTGGGCCATATCAAAGGCAGGGGAGCCCTGTGGAGCTTGTTAGCTGCTGGCGATAATTGGGAAGCGTCTTTTTTCGGCACAGATGCTGACGTACTTCAAAAGAGTTCCCCTTCAAAGACCACATGGGTCAGATTGGGAATAGAAGGAGGAACACGAGAATATGTATGATTCAATGTTAAATAATTTGTTTCCTTATAGATCAGCATGAAGGATGCATATACTCAGTCATATGTGTGTATATATATATTTATATACACGTACACACACACATTTTTTTCATTAAATGCAGGCAAAACTATACGTGGTTGAGCTCTGTTAACGCCACGACCAAAACAAGGTGGACGCATGAAGGTTTAACACCTGATTTTGTGTTTGCATGTCTGCAAGGGTTTGTGTGATCTAAATGTTCACAAAAAAAATCTACCCAACTCTGCAGACTGTCTGTGTGAGTGCGGATGTGCCACACAACTAACCCGGATGCTATCAATCCTTTACCTAATCGTTTGACTTGCATTCACAGAGGAATACCCCCAAGCTTTTAAAATGGTTAGATTTGTTACAGTGATATATGTAATGTTCCCAGGCATCGAGAAGTTGTGTTTATAGCTGCAGAGTTCAGTAGTGTTTTACCGTAAACACCCCCCATCCCCTGATAGTGAGTTCAGATCGGGAAACGCCTGAACCCTGATGATGATAATACTGATCAGCCAAAGTTTTAAAAATAAATAACACTCACATTACAGATTATTTTTTCTTTAGATGGCATTGTTGTACTGATGGTGTAATTTTTGGTTGGTAACGTAGCTGATCAGAGAAAAATGTCTTTTGATCTCTGTAAGTTGAATTATAACAACCTATGCACCGGCATTTAACAAAACACGTCTTTCAGCTATGTTATATTGGGTAAGCTTTACGCCACACCTATTTGAATCATGGTAAAATAAGTTGAAATTTATATTAAAAGAATAAAGGTCAAAATACAACATTTTTGGTATTTCCCCCCAAAAGCTTCCTGCCACATCTAGTGGGCTTCATGATTGTGTGGTTTTCTCAGCTGTCATGGTTATGGTTATCACACGGAAATACTAAAGACTTTGGCAATATCAAAACAGGTTGGATTTTTTTTTACCTTATAATAACAAATAAAGAATAGAAAGCAGGGGACTGACCAGTATCCTCCCACATGTACAAAGTAGTAAAATACACTGTGGAGCCTCAGTCATTTTGTCTAAACTCATCCAGCAAGTATGTCAGGAATCCCAGGAATGAGCTTTCTGCATAGAACCCCAGTGTGTGTGTGTGTTGTGGTTGCATTGTCAAACAGCTTTGATGGTCAATTCTCATTGACCCTTTGAGTATATATCGTACAGAAAGGTTTGTCTCAGTTTTCACAGGTTTGTTAGTCCTTATTACCCCTTAAGAGTTCAGGATAAATTCAATGAAAACAGGAAGAAAAAGAAACCGTTGACAACTAAACTGTTCCCTGTAAAGATGAGTCATCAACCGAGAGCTTTATGTTTCTGTGCGAGTATGGGTATATGGAGCTTATCTGTGTGCCAAATAGTAAGGTGATCCACGGTACTTGTCTACCCTGTGTCATCATCTAAGAACATCATTAACAAATGCTTATCTGAGGAAACAGCTGTGTGCGTCAAAACATCCAGGAAATGATTCCTGGGTTGGTATGAGATTTGAGGAGTGAGTGTCTGTGAGGGTGTACGATGCTGCACAGTGAGTCTAGACCTCTGCCTCGTTTGTCTCTCTGCAGTGTGGGGATTTCCTTTTTCCACTCTGGTCACATGACTGCAGATATGGGTGTGACCTCCTACATTCCTGGCCTCACTCTTTTTTCGCTCTCGATCTCTTGTTGCTCTCGCTGGCATGCTGCAACACTCTCGTCCTTGCACGCACACGCACACATGCACACACAAACACACCATAGGCCATGTAGACCAAACAGCAGTGTCGTTTGCTCTTTGACGTGCCCTGCATGTGGAAATGTCCTTGTGACATAATTCAGCGGTGTTTGTGTGTGATCTGTTGCTGGGTGCTGCAAGAAAAAAAGTTGCTCTGTGTGTGGAGGGTGTGGGTGTGGCCAAGCCTGTGAGTGTGTTCAGGGGAGAGTGGTGCAGGCTGCTGCTTTAGTATGCAGAGCAGGTGTGTCTGCAGAGGCAGAGAATATAGAAGAAGAGGAGGGAGGAGAACAGCAGTACAGGGCCAGACTGAAGGAGGATCATTTAAAGAGAAAAGACCTGAAAATATATATATGTGTGTGTGTGTGTGTGTGTGTGTGTGTGTGTGTGTGTGTGTGTGTGTGTGTGTGTGTGTGTGTGTGTGTGTGTGTGTGTGTGT